>JAODAL010031085.1:0-48971 GCA_025379985.1 Phyllomedusa bahiana | reverse complement strand
AAAAAAAACAAAATAAGAGATACATATAGTTACAGAAATAAACATTAGAAAATCATAAATACTAAAGAAAATGCAATCCAGATAAACAGAAAATAGCTTTATGAACCAGAACTCATGAAACTACAGCATAGAACAACAACTGTGATCCCCCCCTACATTCATCATTCCCCACACAAACACAATATATATACAATATTTACAAAGCTGTTGTTTTTAATACTAGTTTATATCACAAAATGTTATTGCTGTATAACTAAAATAATCTCACTGGTCCACATTATTTTCTAAAAAAATAAAATACACTGAATAAAATCCCGTATGCCAAACATGTGAACGCATTAGATATACAATATTTCCAATTTTGTTTTGCTTTGCTCTGGTCCTGGATCCCATGTAACTTTTTATTTGTAAAATGGCAAAATGGAGGATGTTTTTCATAGTTTTTTAAACATTTTATTTTTATTTATTTTTGCACTTATAGTTTAGCCCCCCCTAGGGTACTGACCATAGGGGTGCAATCCTCACACGTTCTGCTTTATAATATGAGAGGGGTGAACCAAGATGGTATTGTTATTACTTCTTTTCACAGGAGCAACAACATATAGCTACAGAGGTCTTCATTAGGCTTCCATATGCCCTGACAACTGCTCGGCACCCCTTGATCTTGAGTGGGAAGGAATTGTATTTGTATTTATATGCAAATATAATTGTATTGCTTTTCACTAGGGACATCACAGGGTTGACCATACTCAATCCTTATAGCCTCCTTATATGGAAAGTAACCTTGTTTTTGACTAGGTTCAGTGTATTCCACCAAAACACCTGGAAGAACAGACTGTAGATCCAAGTTCAGAGAGGCTGTGGCACGTTGTTCACACTTTCTTTATGTTAGCAAAAGTTGGAAGATATGTCTTGATTAGGTTCACCTTCTACTTGATAGTCAAAACCAGCACTTCCACTGATTCTAAAGAGCAGTCTGCTTCCCTAGTTTTGATTGGAGTAGTACTCCTGTTCAAATGCATAACAAAGGGTATGTGCAAAGTCCTAGGACTCTGAAAAAGTGCCCAAAAGATTAAAATCAAGATCTTTCCTTCCAGTCATGGATCCTCACATTTATCCTGGTTGATTTGGAATTGGTTTTTCCCAAAATACTTTTTAAACCCCTGAAAACCACCTGCTTCTCCTTTAAATTCAAGACCAAAGTGGGATCATTTAGTATTCAACCACAATCAGACTGGTTTTCAAAGAAGTCTTGTCCATCTGGACTCCTGCCAATGGCTGACAATTAGGCCTCCTTATTAATTCATTGATCACCAATACTTAAAGTACCATAGCAGACTAGAACAACAATCCTGGTAAACAACAGACATAATCTTAACAGGACTGCTAATCCAACCATTCACAAGCAGGACACTCTCACAGGCAGGTTTACAATAAAAGATGACAGCAATGATTATAGATGACACAGGATCCACCATTCAAAATAGTAGATAGTCCCTGCTCACTGACTTCTTTCCAGGTCACACAGCATGTCTACAAAATAGATGTCGATGGGTATGCTCCTGTTCACAGAATTCTGTGTCCATGTAGCTGCTGTAAATTATCTCTCTAAATGCTGTTAAAAGCAGCACATGCAAGATGGCTGCCCCCATAATCATATACAGAAAACAGAATGAAAAAAAATCTATGATCAGAAAAAATAGCTATGAAGAAGAGAGAATGTATCAATATGTGGTTTTAATTAGTAAAAAAAAAAATCGGTGGTACATTCCCTTTAAGAAAGTTGTATCTTAATGGCAATGTCTTTAACTATTACCTTCTAATTCCCCTAATAACTTGCTTGGTAAACCCATCCTGTCTATTTTTTTATATTTAGCCAGTCATTTAAATGGCTGAAGTGTAAAACGACATTTCTCCTTCTGCGGTCACAAAAAGAGTGTATGGCAGGGGTTATGAGGATCCCGGTGAACTGCTGATTTCCAGACCAACTTCAGTTGAATAAAGGACTTTTTTTTGTGAGACCATTCCATTAAGCTTTATTTGCATAAGACTAGGAAACCTTTGTAATTTTTGGTATCTGTGATGTGTCTTTGGGCAGGATACTCATTAACCTTATTTCAACCATGCACGGGTTTCACTGAAAAAATATACGCTTTCAGTGTTTTATGTGTCACGGGCTCTTCTCCCGGTTCTAATGGTTTTTAATCTTCCTTTTGTGTTTATAAATTGTTTCCTTTCAAAACATCAAATTAAGGATATATATAGAAAAAACGTTTTGCTTACCTATGTAGATATTTGCGCCTTTCCTCCCACCTCATTAGTTTTATTTTACATGTGTTTACTTTTTGCCCTTCTGGCTTGGAGCTGTTTTAATGGAGACCGGAATGTTACTGTCCGATCCAAGATATTCCACATTCATCATAGTAAAAGCCGCAAATCTCAAATGCTGAAAGAGCTTTTTCAGATTCATCACAAGACTTCAGGAGAATAAAAGTACAAAACCAACAGTCACCATCAATGACATGTTTCATCTCATTTACTGGATCTTGGATATGAAGACAAAGGACGGCTTCAAAGGCGGAGAAGAAGACAGCGCAGACATGACCTGAGACTCAGGCTTGTGGTTCACTATATGAAAGATATTTTATGGTTCAGGTTCAGTGGGAGATCAGCCAGATCCCTTTCTAGTTGACTTCAATCCTTCCTTGAATGCATCTCATTTGCATAATCAATTCTATCTGTTTCCTAGGGATTAAGTGACTAATGAAGATTCATTGCTAATCTGGAGACCAACCATTATCACAATGGTGCTTTTATGTTATGAATGGATGAAGAGTATTACTGAAGTACAACAGGAAATCTAAGAAGTTGCATCTAGTGGCATGAAACCACGTCTGCTCCGTTCCCATACAAACTGTGAAACCATTGAGACCACTGTCTTATTCTAGTGTATTCGGCCCATTCCCTAAATATCAGTATAATATATAGTGTCAATTTATCTGTCTTTAGTGTAATGTATCTGACAGATAATAATCTGATTTACTTTTTTTTTTTTTGGGTGGTTAAGTGTCACCACTGCTCCGAAAAGTTGTGTCATAATGAGTATAGAATGTGCTTCCTTGTGTATGAGACCTAATGCTAAGAAATATACACTGCTTTGGATTGAGATGTTTATGACCCACCCTACAAATATGTGTAAATATTACCTGTTCAGGTTTAGGTCTCCATATGCAGCATTTCTTTTTTTTAGCACCATTTTAGGGGACTTATCACTTATTAATTTTGGGTGATGGAATGGGGAAAAATAACAAATTTACTATTGTTGTTTGTATTTTTATAGCATGTAACATGCGATTTAAATAACATTAAAACCTTAGTTTTAGGTCATTTCAATTGCAGAGGTAAGAAATGTTTAGTTTATCAGGTCCTGATAGCCTGACTCATTAGGGTACTCAGTTGAGTTCTGAATTCAGTTTGATTTGAGCGCTGTGTTAAGTGAGTTCTTCCAGTTCAATCATCTGGGATCATCCTCCCATTAGCTGGCAATGAAGTGGACAGGCTACAGGCACACCATCTGCTTGGTAGCTCACTGGAGAGGAAAAGGAGAGAAGGAGGATGAAGCAGGGACAGGTACAAAGGAGAGTGTAGTAAGGAGTAAAGAAAATTAGGACAGCCTGGGAAATTGTTCTGGGAGTGAGGAAAAGTGTGCTGGGAGACATGGAGGCTGAGTAGCTAGATCAGGGAGCGTACCAAGTGACAACTTCAGTCTTTAGGCAGAACCACTGCCCTGAAGGCACAAAGCTACGGGACACAGAGAGAGGATTAAGGGCCTGTGAAATTATATGGAAAATTAGATGGGAAATTGTGATAAGGGAGAGAAGTGTGGAAGCCCCATTAAGAAATTGTTTGCCTACCTGAAGTGTTGAAACCTGCTAAGAAACATGTGCATAAAGTCTGCAGATCCCAAGATAAGAGTCTATGTGGTTATTACAGTGTTGGTCCACTACAACTCCCAGCCATCCCACACTGACAGGCCTGACATCTATGCACATCTGCTACCTGGGGCCTGCACCCATCACCATCTACCTCCTCCTGCAGTCTCTTTATATATATCAGCAGTGCAGTTTGTATATGTTTGGACATTTACAAACTCAGGTTTTGCCTTAAATGGGCCAACATAACAAAGCTGCATCATCTACTAAACACATGAAAAATATTAAATACATGGGACCAGAATTACTGAAATAATTGTGGGTTGAGAATGAATAAAAGATGAATTTTTAAAGTAGATTTTTTTGGAATTTGGCAGTGGAAATTGCAATAATCTGTCAGTATAGCTTTGTAGGATATTTTCTTACAAGCGTCTTCTCATCTTGGTGTCATGTATATTTATCAGTGTGTTGTGTGGAATTACATTATCCACTCTTACTGTCAGGATGGAGTTTGTGAATATGGCAGATATAAGTGACTGAAATACAATTGCAAGAAAAATTAAGTAAACACTTTGATTTTACCTGAATTTCTGCACTATTAAAAAGTGGTCTAATTGTTATCTATGTAGTAGTTTAATCTTGCTCAACTAATAATAACGCACAAACAGATGTACTGTTCAAGTTCTTTATTTGTGTACATTGAGTCCATATCCACATAGAAGAGAGATTAAGCAGGTGGCCTCATGAGTTTAATAACGTATAAATTAACCTTTAGTAGAAATCATCTCCACCAATTTTTCCTGAAGCTGCAAATATTTGCACAACATTAACCCCTTACCGACCTATGACGTATGTGTACGTCTTAACGCCGGTAAGCGGCTTTGCAATGGATAATTGCAGCTAACACCTGGGGGTTTCAGTGCGGTGGGGGGCGTCGTCGCCCGCCTGCGCTGTTTAACCCCTTAGACGCCACGCCAAAGATGGCCGCGGCGTCTAAATGAATTAAAAACGGTGCCGCACACGTACTAACATGGCAGCAGGTAGTCTTGTAAAGGCTCCCACCGCTGCCATGTTCCCGTTTGCCCCACTTCCAGCCATAGGCAGGAAGTGGGGAAACCGCCATCTTTGTACAGTCTAATGCATTGTCTATGCAATGCATTAGACTGTATTAACAATCGCACCCTTTAGTGGTCAAGCACCATAAGGGGACTCAATGTTAAAGTAAAAAAAAAAAAAAAAAAATAAAGTTTTAAAGTACAAAAAAAGTATTAAAAGTTCAAATCACCCCCCTTTCCCTATTTTACAAATAAAAGCAATAAAATAATAAAAAAGTTACACATATTTGGTATCGCCGCGTCCGAAAAAGTCTGATCTATAAAAATATAACATCATTTATCCCGTACACCGTAGAAGAAAAAAAATTCCAAACGGCAAAATTGCGTTTTTTGGTCATTTCACGTCGCATAAAAATTGGAATAAAAGTGATCAAAAAAGTTGCATGCATTCCAAACTGCCTGCAATAAAAAGTACACTTCAGCCCACAAAAAATGCCCCTCACTGACGTCCGTAGGTGTTAGTACAAAAAAGTTATTGGTCGCACAAAATGGCGCCACGGCGCAAAAATAGAAAATGTTTGGAATTTTTTTACAGTGCCAAAACATAAAGGAAACCCTACATGTTTGGTATTGCCAGATGCGTATCAACCTGTAGAATACAGATACTTCATTTTTACCAAAGAATAAACTTCATTAAAAAAAAACTCCTGCAAACATGGCGCAAGTAAGTTGTTTTCACATTTTGCCCCACTTAGAATTTTTTTTGCCGTTCCCCAGTATATTCTATAGTGATATGAATAACACCATTAGAAAGTACATCTTGTCCCGCAAAATAAAAACCCTCATGTGTCTATGTAGGTGGAAAAATAAAAAAGTTATGGCTTTCAGAAGGCAAGGAGGAAAAATATTTAGAGCCATATTATTATGACAAGGGGTTAAGGAGGAATTCTGGACCATTCCTCCCTGCAGTATTTCAGTTCAACATGATTTCTGGGATGTCTTGGGTGCACAGCCCCCTTCAGTTCATGGGCAGAACTTCAAAAACAAATTTTATTTTTCAACCTTTTTAGTTGATTTACTTGTATGGTTTGGGTCATTGTCTTGTTGCACAACTCAATGTTTTTTCAGTTTGAGGTCATGAACTGCTAAACCTTACATTGTCCTATAAAATGTTTTGATAGACCTGTGAATTTATTTCCTTGATGATCACAAGGCATCTAGATTCTAAGGCATCAAAGCATCCCCAAACCATGATGCTCCTTCACCAATGCTTCATAGTTGGGATGTTTTGGTGTGGAGTGTTCTTTTTCTACAAAGCCTTGTGCATTTGCACTGAAAAGTTCCACTTTTGTGAAAGATCCAGGTATTCTCCAGGAATATGAATTTATAGAACATCCAGGTAGTCTCTGGAATATTTGAGATTGGCTTTTTGTCATCAACGCGGCAGGTAGTGGATCCATTGAGTCGATCGCAATAGTCTAAGTAGTCCCTTGGTCTTAACCCTCAACCCCTTTAAGGAGGTTTGAATTTCACTGTAACTCCCAGGTTATTACCATTGACATGGTCACTTGCGTGACAGCCAAAGTGCTGAACAAGGTACAGAGGAACAGGCAGAAACTGAGTAAAAAGGTCCAAACAAGGTAACGAACATGGTATGACTTGAAACTAACAGAAAATAGCGAATAGCACACCAACAACTGGAGAGGTAGGAAATTTAAGGTGCTTTTAAAAGGATTTAGGTGACCATTATGACCAATAGCTCCTGAAAAAGTTGGATGTCTCCTGCTGGCCATTTAAATAAAAGAGAATCAGCACATGTGCACCCTAGAGGGCAGCGGCGTGTACAATGCTGAGCCAAGGACTGTAGTGACTGGGCAGGAAGTGAGGATCGTGGTTATGTTAGAGAACCGCCAAGTGGTGAAGTCAAGCACAACTGGGGACATGAGTGAGGACCACAGAGCACTTTGTAAGACTTGTTTTTGTTAGCAGCTTCTTTCATAGTGTCCTTCTATGAACACCATTTTGTTAAGTGTTGTTGTAATAGTGGCTGCATGACAAGTGGTTTTTGCAGTCTATAGGGTCTTTTGCTGTTACTTTCTCAACTCTCTCTGGATTGCTCATTTTGTTTTTGGAGTGATCTTAACAGATGCCCACTCCTAGGGAAAGTAGCAACAGTCCAGAATTTTCGTTATTTGTACACCCAGGTCTTTAAAAATGGCTTTGTAACCTAACAATCTAAAGTTACTCTATACCACATTTTCTGGGGTCTCCCTGAAGTTGTTTGCATCAAGTTATGCTTCATACTAATCATTTCTAAAAAAAAAAAAAAAAATTTCTTGGTAACCAGGGTTTATGTGCCTGTATTTAATGAGTAAACCACCAGTGAAACTCACACCTTCAATCTCATCTTCCTAATTTAAACATATTTTGCCAATTTGTTCTTGAAGAAGTCATTAAAACAGGGTTAACTTTCTTTCACCCTGCACTATTAATACTTACTCAATGTGCTTAATAAAAGACACGAGTAGTTAAGTTATATTATGTTTGTCTTTCATTGTAATTTAAATAAAAATCAGACCACATTTTTTTCATTGATCAGTGCAGAACTCTGGGGTTCACTTACTTTTTTTGCAATTGTATGGTCAGAAGGAACCTAGACACTGCTCGTGGTTATATAATTTATAGATGTGCCACACCTATAAGCTTCCAGAGTTTGATCGCTCACACAAGAAATAGTCATTGAACAAGGTTCAAGCTTACAATGGGATCGGACAGACTTGGCTTTTTATCATATATTTATTAGTAGCAACAGATGGCTAGAAAGTGTCTCCCAGCTCTCTGATCACTCTCTGCCTTCTTGATATTTGGAGCCAGTTCTTAATGTGCAGGAGTTTTCCTCCCATCTGTTCTGTTCCTGTCTACCTTCTACTCCTTCTAGATCATGAAACTCAGTTACTTTTCAGCCAATTTCCCGATTCAAAGTCCCAAGAGCAGCCATAAACTTCATAGTCCCTCCCATAGCTTTCAAACTGCTAACAGAACCTTCCAATTCATCTGTCTGTAATTAAGTAAACTGCAGAGGTTGGCTGAGTGCAGACAGACATTCCTGTAGTACAAATGGAAGGGACTCATCTCATTCAAAATGTTGGTTGTCTTGAAGTTCAATTAGTCTCCTATCTACCAATAATTTCTTGGCTGTAATCGTAAAGAGATAGTTCATGCAAAAACAATTGTAGAATTCAGAGAAGGTTACAATAATAGACTAAGCTTTAATATAAAGGAGTACCTACAACAGAGGAATGTCGACAGCCAGCTGAACTTGGCTCCAACCAGGTTCCCATGGGTGGTATGAGCCTCCCCCTGAATCGCCATCTCCACAGATACTTCAACTAGGATAAACATAAGCATTATTAGATTTTGATTTCTTAGGCCCACCAAGAGAGCTGATTATGAAGTCCAGCTCCATCTAAACAGATGTTATCATTGTACAGACAAATCAATAAAACGTAACATGTTCTTACTGAATCACCTCATAAGAAATAGTCTTTAATGACTACGTCCACAGTTAACTACAAATAGTATAGTGTGATTCCCTTGAAAGAGGCCCTAAATATTCTGTTGTAACTTGCGTTAAGATGAAGCAATCTGAACCAAAAAAATACACTACCTACCTATGTAAGATTAATTGCAGTACATTCTATGTTGGAAGTGATCTCTATTTTCTGCCAGGCACATTTTGATGCAGTTCTCCATGTTCCTGAATGTATCAAAAAGCATATTGGAGAGAATAGCAGTCATTTCATGGCTGTTTATTACCTACCTCATGGCTCCCAACACAGGGGGCTTTCTGGCTTTTTTAAAACTCCATAAACTGAGAAGCACATTGAATGTTATTACTTTCACGTTGTTTTGTCCTAGTGAGAATTATTACAGAATATTCAGGACCTCTTTTGGGCGAATCTTCCTGTATTAGCTTCTGGTTGACATTTTGGATCTTGCCTTCTTATATTTTCATGGCTGTATGGCTGTTATGAGAAGGGTGTCAAGCTTAAAGGGAACCTGTCACAAAGAACATGCTATCTGATCTGCTAGTACCATGTTGTGAAGCAGATTGATATATTGTTCTGTGGGGAAAGATTCATAGAATGTATATTATATTCATTTAAATCTCTGCTTATTTTGGGTTAAAGAGTCCATTAGGCGGTGTAATCCATGATTGAGAGCCTCCATTGTAATAGTGTGCATAAAGAGAGTCAATCACTATCAATCAATAACACCGCCCATTTGACTCCTTAATCCATAATAAGCAGAAATGTAACCTCTTACTGACACAGAATGTATAAGTACATTCTGTGTAGGTAAAGTCCTATGTAGTGAGTTTATACAGTAATCTCGCTACATAAGAGGCTGGTGTCAGCTGTAGTTGCAGCTGACACTTGCCGGCAACAGCAGGTAACAGAACCGTCTCTGTTTCCTGCTATTTAACCCTTTAACCTGTTTCTCACTGTGATCGGCACCAGCGTGGGTGCCAATATGAAGCCTTATGAAGCCAGGCAGGAAGTGATAGAACCATCTTTGCAGAAAGTGGTACTAACGATTGTGCCCCTAGTGGTCAAGTACCTTAAGTTACTGTTAATGTAAGAAAAATATTTAAAAGTATAAAAATAAATTAAAAATCTTAAAAGTTTTGCCCCTTTTGCCCTTTTTAAAAATCATTCCCTCTTGCCATTTTACAAATAAAAAATAATAAAAAGTCACACATAATTGGTATTGACATGTCTGTAACATAATTATAACATAATGTATACCATATGCCAAAACACCATAGAAGGAACACAATTCCAAAAGCCAAAATTGTGTTTTCTTGTTCATTTCATGTCCCTTAAAAATTGGAATAAAAAGTGATCAAAAAGTCGTATCTATCCCAAAATGGTATCAATAAAAAGTACCCCTCAGCTTGCAAAAAAATTCAGGTCCATAGGTGGCAGAATGAAAAAGTTATTGGTCTCAGAAAATAAATCTGCAGCGCAAATTTAAAATATAGAAAATGTTTGCATTTTTTTAACAGTACTAAAACATAAAGAAAATCCTACATGATTAGTATTGCTGCAATCAAATCAACCTGTAGAATACAGATAACATATCATATATACCAAACAGTGAATGCTGTAAAAGCAAAAAAAACCCGCAAACATGGCGCAATATGTTCTTATTCACATTTCACCCCACTTAGAATTTATTTTCACTTTTCCAGTATATTCTATGGTACACTAAATAACACCATTAGAAAGTACATCTTGTTCTGCAAAATAAAAGCCCTCATATGTCTATGTGGATGGAAAAGTAAAAAAGTTATGACTCTAGGAAAGTGGGGAGGAAAAAACGAAGACCCATTTTATTATAACCAGCTATCAGGAAGGGGTTAAATAAATAAATAAAATACAAGTTCTACTGAATCTTTCCCCATAGAACATATAGTTCATATCAATCTGCTCAGCTCCTCCAGCTCTATAACATGGTACCAGCAGATTAGATAGTATGTTCAATGTGACAGGTTCTCTTTAAGTTGGCTAAATTCCTTCCCATGGGTGTAATACACCTACACAAAACCACCTTTGGCAAACTTAGAAAAAGGGAACCTGTGCAAAGTTCACACTCTCCTCCACACTAAAAAATCCAAGACCCAAGCAACCTACACCCGGCCATACTCCTGGGTACGTTCAGGAGACTTAAAAATGAGAAACATTAAGAAATGCATCAAAATGCGGCAACATATGTGAGATTCTGGTAACCTAATGTCTTTAGAATTACTATGACTGTATATGGAAGAGTTCATTGTAACTAGATGTAACTAGATGTTCTTCTGTCATTTCAATTCAGTCCTCCAAGCAGATAAGAACCTGTAGGATGCACAAGGCCACATTCCTGTCTCTCAGGACATGAACACTATATACATACCTGTTATAAACAATATTTTATACATTAAAAGCTTAACAGGGAAGCTTCGGGTTTTTTCTTGAACTTGCTGTATTGTTCAATAGAGAAGCACAGATTAGCATTGGGGTTTAAATGCTTAGTTCACATCACTTAAGCAGGCTCTGTTGAGTTGTAAATGGAGATATCTTGGGCGTTGACACGTGGAATATATACGCTTCCCATGAGACCTGAAGCAAAGTGTCTACATATATGCATTAAAATGCTTTATGCTTGCTTGTTGTTATATACATACCAATCTTATATTGCATTTATTCATCCCATCAGCACATTGATTCACATATTATAGCTTTCTTTTGCTGTATCTACATAATATTTTATAAAGTCCCTTTGATTTCACTGAATTCTCAGGTGTTGTATTTCTTGATCCCAATAGCCTTAGTACAACGAAAACCTGAAAGGGGTTGTCTCACTACAAGGATTGCTTATTATGTTAAAGATCTATCAAAATCAAGTCACTTTGCAATGTGTTGTCCATTCACAGTGTCCTACCTATTCCTAGATATCCCCTCTTGTATGGGCTGTGTCAGGATGGGCTTACCAAAAGACAAACCAGAGATGTGGATCCTCTGGACCACCGCAAGCGATGGTATAAGCCACGCCAGGGAGCGGAGTCTAAGTAGGTCCGGTTTTCACCAGAGCATGCCGCAAAGCGTGATGGAAGTGCTGCGGCGGAGCACTACCAGGTCACTACCCCTGACGTGACTTGTTTGTGGTGGCAGCTGAAGTGTGGTGTGGTCCAAAATCAGGAAGCAAGCTCGTAGTTAGGGACAGGCAGGAAGTTCAGGACAGGCGGCAAGGTTCGTGGTTGAGGGACGGAGGCAAAAGGTACAGTACACAGTAAACGCAAGGTATAACAGGAACGCTTACTCTCAAGGCACAGGGCACTATCGATTCGGCAGGGGGAATAGGAAAGGGCAGGGCTTAAATAGAGTCAGCGCCCGATGTAACAAAACACCGGCGCGCAGTCCCTTTCAATGTCGTACCGCGCGCGCAACACGCAAGCCACAGGAGCGCGGTGAGGGTCGTAAGCAGCAGAACTGCGAATGCGCCCGTGGCCAAAGGACCGAGTCGCGTAGCCGCCCGCAGCAGGGGACGCCGCCGGAGTGCGGGTGAGCCCGCGACCTGACACGGGGGTCGCAGGGACACCCGTTACAGGCTGCATCAGCTGTTCAGGTCGCTATAGCTACAGACCTGTTTGATCTCTCCTGATAGGCCGCCGGTGCTGGTTGCTATAGCTACAGACCTGGTGTCCTCAGCAGCTCGTCACTGCAGGCCAGTAGACGCCAGTAAACACCCCTGAATTCAAAAATGAAAAAAAAAACAGGATTGAGGGAGGATGAGTTGATGTGGTGAGACAACCCCTTTAAAGTGGCATTATTCTATAGACAGTGTATAGACAGCTATTGAATATCTCTAATAATAAAAGCTATATGAATTGCAGTTACTCACTTTGATGTGATTTACAAATTGTCTGTGACTTTAGTCACTTTGTTGTAGCTTCCAGTGTCACTACTTAGATATTGACACATAGTGGGGGAGATTTATTAATACTGTGTTATATTTAGACAGCATAGCACTAAACCAGAGAGGCATAAGATTCACCCAATTCATCAAAGTAGTACACACTGTGTGTCAGATTTGGCCTGGGCTGCCATCAGTCATTTTAGGCCCCATACAGCAGAAGCATTTGGGCCATGAGACATGTAGGATACTTGTATGCTCCTTACATCACTTCTTGGTTAATTTACTTTGTTTTAGCATTTTATGACTCCACTTGGCCATGCCCCCTTTTCAAGATACTTTTCAAAAAGTTGGTGATGCTTCGGAAGTATCTACAGCACATTATAAATTAGGCACCCAACATACACGCCAGTTCTCTGTCACAACTTGGTATAAAAATCTGCATTTTGTTTAATAAATCTCTGCCAGTATCTGGACCACTCTGTACAACTCCTGTGACAAGCTAAAAACATTAAACATATGCCTGTCATCCACTCCTCATGTTGCTGATTGAGCAGCCTCTGCAGCCCACCTCTTGCATTGTCTGTTTCCTGAAAACAGCTCTTTTGGAAGCTGGTCCTGCTGCCTGACACATCCCACATTATATGTCAATGTAATCATTACTTTCTTTCATACAAGTTAATTACTCTCTGACATGATACACTCCCATGGTCTGAACTTTCAGCAAACAGCCTAATTCTAGAATTATATTCTGTTTCAGCATTTAACCTTTTGGATGCTTGGCATTTTTAACCATATTAAGCTATTCCCATTCATTTTTAGCACCCCCTTTCCATTAGGCATCTATCGCTTTGTTCAGCCAGAACCTTCTGGTTCATGAATAGAATTACAGAACTATGTACAGTGGTTACACCACCATGACAGTGAAGTTGTCTTTCTGCCTTTCTAGGGGTACTGAGGTCTTTCTGTTGCGATCCCACGCCTGTGGGACAGGAGTCTTTCTTTCCATCCCCATGTAGCCTTTCCATGTCTAGCTTCTCCATCCAGTCTCCAGTGTGGGTATCTCATGATGCAATGTCGGACTTGGGTACCTATGGCTCACCTGTGGAAATGTATTCTTGGGGCCCACTAGTGGAGTTGATTCTGGGGCCCACCAGTGAAGTTGATAGTGGGGCAATCCTACAGCTACTCTGCATGCCTCTTATATTCTGCCTATTGCTTTTTGCCCCTCTCTGCCTATCTGTCTCTCTCAAGGATGTAAATGTAGATTAAAAGAAACTCTGGGTCTGCCATGGTATTCCCTTATGGGCCAGTCCGAGCCTATCCCAGTGGTTCTTTCTGGTCTCTGACCTGAATAAATTTCCCAACATTTATTGCTAAATGGGGAACCTGTCTCTCAAACTGGCAACCATGTGCTCTCTAACGCCCTCCTCAGACTGACTCCTCATTTTCTCCCAGCTCTCCGTTGCCCCTTACTGTCAGGGAGTGGAACTGCTGGCCCCAGCTCTTCAACAGGATTTATAAAAACTGCAATGCCTGTTAATGGTGTCACCCTAAAATAGCTTTTTAATGATAACAGGTCCATTCTACACCTGTCAGTTCTTTCAGATCCATGTCAAGACATCTTTTTAATAAGGCTCGGTGCAGCTCTTTCCACAGTACGCAGAGTTTCAGATGGTTTCAAGTTGCCCAATTCTAGAACTTACATTCTCTCCGAATCCGTGTCAGCGCTCGGTACTATCTTCTTTCCTGGTGATAGATGAACTAATGAATGAAATATCAGTATTAGTTGTGAATAATACGAGTGGGATAATAAACTATGTAGAAAGATAATGAGCTGGAAGTGGGGGAAGGGAAGGAGAGAGAAAGGTGAGTCAGGATGTGTCGCAGGAAGGAATAGATGCCTGGTTATTATTGTATCGTGCATTTATCATACAGGTAATTCAGATATTACTCATGAATTCTAATTCTGCTGCTGTCCTCCATCCAGAGTTAATTATTGCTTGCAAAATATGTGTTTTCTCTGCGAGGAACATGGTGTCTCTCCTCGCAATATTCCCTAACACAGTTTTGATTTCTCATTTTTTACTTTCTGACGGAGCAGGCATTTCTCATCAGTAAGCTTTATTTGACCTCAATAACTTTCATTCTTAGCTTTTCTTTACATAAAAGTCCATGAACATATCGTAGATAGAGTAGGGAGTATAGAGGCTTCAAGGGATCACAGCAAAGATAACAGCTAGAAGTATCACCCACCTAAAAACAACTGGCATAGCTAAAAGGTCTGGAGTACCATAGATAAAGTTTTCCAGGCAGCATTGTTATTTGTAAATAAACAACAGGACAGGATTATAGAGGGGTAAGGCCTCGTTCACACGGCTTATTTGGGCGCTGATTTCAGCCGTACTACGCGCCGTATTTGCGCTGCAGTATGGCTGAAATACGTCTCAGTCATTACGGTAATCCACAGTTCTCATGGAGAACTATGGATTCAGTCTCTCCTCCCCGCTCGGCGAATCTGCCGCGGGGGGAGAAAGTGACATGCACATTATTTACGGCGTGTACGCGCCATGAATAATGACTGTCTATGGGGCCGGCGAGCTGCCGGCCCCCAGCCCCGCCCCCGCTGCACGGCTGCTGGCGTAATTGCGGGGAGAAATCCGTCCCCGCAATTACGTCGGCAATAAGCCGTGTGACCCTTGCAAAGAAGGATTTGTAGAAGGATGAAGTAAAGTGAAAGATACATAGTGAGAGGCAAAAGCAAATTAATATTGGAAGGAAGAGATCAGAAGGAGGGAGATAAGAAAAACTAGGGGCGACGTGTGAATGGGGCTGCACCAGTTTTCTTGTGTGATTTGCACAAAAAAGTTTTGTTGCCACTGGCCAATATACTGGGGCAGATTTATCAAGGCAGTTGAGCCAGAATTTTGTCTCAATTTGCGCCAAAAAACAGCTTTTCGCCACATTCACTATGTGTTTTAGGCAGTTTCAGGCGCTTCTCACCTTGTCTGACAAAGGGGGAGTGGCTTTGTAAAAGGGGTGTGGTTTAGGGAAAAGGGGCGTGACTTAAATGCAACAAAAAACGACCAAATTCTGGCGTAAAAGTAAGCCAACTTCAAGATGGCACAAACTTAGACTAGACAGATCTAACCTGCACCAGATTTATCAACACTATGATAAATGTGGCGCATTATAAGACTGTCTAGTCTAAAAGTATGTTTACACTGTCTAAAAGTAAGACACTATTGATAAATCTGCCCCACTGTGTTTTTCATAGGTCTTTTGGCAAAAAGTGACACACGTCCGACATGTTCGACAGTTTTGTATGCGCCAGTTCTTAGGGGACGTGTCGCACCTCATTCATAAGATTAGACGCATTTATTAATCCATGCCAATTTGAAACTGGTGAGAAATTTTGGCGCATGTTTTTGCATTTGTTTTTGTCTCACAGTGTGACACATTTATAAACAATTGTGAGACACTTTCATACATACTGATGAATAGTGTTGAGCGAGCGGTTTGAGAAAAGTTAGGTTCGACTCGAACTTCTCGGGTTTTTAGAACCCAAGCGGAACCGAGGTTTTTTACTGTTTATTCAATAAAAATTTGCGTTCGCCACGTGCGCTTGACGCACCATTTTCACTTTCCCTTTCAGCTGCTTCCTTCAGTTTTGGCGGCCAGCCAATCAGTGCACAGCACTGAGGGGGATCAAAAATGTCACCACAGAGTGTGTAGGAATCTCATTGGCTACTCACATCTGTAACGGACGCCCCTGCGACCACTGTCCCGGGCCGCAGGCGCGTCCGTGCCCCCGCTCCCAGCGGAGCCCCGTCCCGCACGTCGGGTTCGGGGTCCGCCCGTGTCGCAGCCCCTGCCAGCGTCCACTTACCCAGCCACGCTCCTGCTCTGTCGGCTTTCAGCTCCCGGCGTGTAGCTCCGCCCCTAGGGCGTGCCCGGCCCGGCTCTATGAGATTTAAAGGGGCAGTGCACCGGTAATTGGTTATTGCCGGGCACTGCTCCTATTTAGGTCCGGCCTCTTCCTGCCGGCCCTTGCCGGATCCTTGGTGTATATTCCATGGTGAAAGTGTTCCAGAGCGTTCCTGTCTTGCCTTCCTGTGTACCGACTCCTTGCTTACGTTTACCGTCTACGAACCTTGCCGCCTGCCCCGACCTCCGGCTTGTCTACCGTCTACGAACCAGAGCCGCCTGTCCTGACCTCCTGCCTGTCCACGACCACGAGCCTGCCTGCCGTTCCTGTACCTTGTACCACTGGCCGCCACTGCAGGCAAGCCCCGCCAGTGGTAGTGACCTGGTGGACTCCCGCCGCAGCAAGACCATCCCGCTTTGCGGCGGGCTCTGGTGAATACCGGGACCCACTTAGACTCCACTCCCTGGTGTGGGCTTACGCCATCGCCTGCGGTGGTCCAGTGGATCCACCTTCAGACCGTAACAGTAGGATCCGGCCATGGATCCCGCCAAGGGGCCGTTATCCAGCCTGGCGACCGTTGTTGCCAGCCAGTCTCAGCAACTCGGTCAACAGGCGCAGCAACTCACCCAGCTTTCCACCATGTTGCAGCAACTCGTCACCGTCCAGCAGCAGCAGCCTTCGCCAGCTCCAGCGGTTGTTCCTGCCTCTACGGTTCCGGTGGCTCCAAGGGGGCCCAAGCTTCGCCTGTCGCTCCCGTCCAAGTATTACGGAGACCCGAGACTCCGCAGGGGGTTCAACACCCAATGCACTCTGCACGCGGAGCGGATGACTGTACCAGTTCCTGTCCGAACGTGCGAAGGTGGCTTTCGTGATCAGCATCCTCTCCGGGAGGCCTGGCATGGGCTACGCCTCTTTGGGACAGAGACGATCCTGTGACGGCGGATCTACAGTCATTTCTCAGCGAGTTCCGCAACGTCTTCGAGGAACCAGCCCGTGCATCCTCTGCAGAGACTGCCCTCCTAAACCTACGCCAGGGGGACCGGTCTGTAGGGACTACGCGGGTACAGTTCCGCACCCTGGCCTCGGAACTCTCATGGAACGAGGCCGCACTGTGTGCTACCTTTAAGAAAGGGCTCTCAAGCCGAGTTAAGGACGTCTTGGCCGCTAGAGACCTCCCGTCTTCCCTCAGTGACCTGATTCGGTTAGCGACCCGCATCGATATACGCTTCATTGAACGGGAGGAGGAGCTTCAGCAAGAGCATCAGTCGTCCCAAGCCTGCGGGAGACTTCCACACCTAGGATCTGTGGGGGAGGCATTCTAGGTGCAACTCCGCCTCTCCACGCCTGTTGATTGCCCCGTGCAGGTCGTGTTCAGAGACTGGCATCACGTTCCAAGTTCCGGCGTTTCTGGACTCCGGCTCTCATACACCAGTCTCTCGTGAAGCAATATCGGCTTCCAGTGGTACGCCTGGAGAGACCGCTTGTCATCTCTTCCGTCAGCGGGGAGTTGCTTAGCGACACCATCCAGTTCGTCACCAAGCCACTGTCCCTCCATGTGGGGGCGCTGCATAAAGAAGAAGTCTCCTTCTACGTGCTGACTCGCTCCTCGTCGGCGATCCTCCTCGGACTCCCATGGCTACGGCTCCACTCTCCTATCCTGGACTGGTCTACTGGAGAGGTGATTCGTTGGGGTCCCAACTGTCGGGGACGCTGTTTGGTGGCACCTCGCCTGGTGCTCCCTGTTCTCGTGCAACCCTACAGGAGCCATTGCCCGGGCTGCCGCCCGAATATTTGGAGTTACGCTGATGTCTTCTCTGAGAGGCAAGCTGAGAGTCTTCCTCCGCACCGCCATATGATTGCCCAATCGACCTACTGCCAGGTACCAGCCCTCCTCGAGGCCGAGTCTACCTCTGTCGCTTCCTGAGGACTCAAAGCCATGACCGAGTACATCCAGGAGAATCTCAGGAAGGGGTTCATCCGAAAGTCCTCGTCACCCGCAGGTGCGGGGTTCTTTTTCGTAAAGAAGAAGGACGGTACCTTACGGCCCTGCATAGACTACCGGGGTTTGAACAAGATCACGGTGAAGAACCGGTACCCACTGCCGTTGATCACGGAACTGTTCGACCGCCTGCAGGGCGCCAAGATCTTCTCTAAGTTGGATCTGAGAGGGGCCTACAACTTGGTCCGAATCCGCAAGGGTGATGAGTGGAAGACTGCCTTCAACACCAGGGACGGGCACTTTGAGTACCTGGTGATGCCCTTCGGACTATGCAATGCTCCGACGTCTTTCAGGAGCTCGTGAATGACGTCTTCAGGGACCTCCTCCACAGCTGCGTGGTGGTCTACCTTGTATGACATCCTGGTGTTCTCTCCTGACCTCGAGACCCACCCGCAGCCATGTTCGCCAGGTACTAAGACGTCTCCGGGAGAACCACCTATACGCCAAGCTGGGGAAGTGCCTCTTCCATCAGACGAGCCTCCCGTTTCTGGGGTACGTCATCTCGGATCAAGGCCTACGGATGGATCCAGCGAAACTGTCTGCGGTGTTGCAGTGGCCACGCCCCGTCGGCTTGCGGGCAATCCAGCGATTCTTGGGCTTCTGCAACTACTATCGCCAATTTCATCCCTCACTTCTCCACGCTGGTGGCCCCGAGAGTAGCCCTCACCAAGAAACAAGCCAATCCACGCAGCTGGCCAGTCGAGGCGGAGGAGGCGTTTTCTAAGCTCAAGTCCGCCTTCGCTACGGCTTCCATCCTTGCACGTCCGGATTCCACGAGACCCTTCACACTGGAGGTGGATGCCTCGTCTGTAGGAGCTGGAGCAGTTCTTACGCAAAAAGGGCCCACGGGTAAGACTGTAACGTGCGGCTTCTTCTCCAAGACATTCTCGTCGGCCGAGAGGAACTACACGATTGGCGACCGGGAGCTACTCGCCAATAAAATTGGCCTTGGAAGAGTTGCGTTATCTGCTGGAGGGTGCCCGTTTTCCCATCGAATCTACTAGGACAATAAGAACCTCCAATATCTTCAGACGGCTCAGCGACTTAACCTACGCCAGGCTAGGTGGTCGCTCTTCTTCTCCCGGTTCGACTTCAAATCCACTTCAGGCCAGCTGGAGATGTGAGAGCTGACGCCCTCTCCCGTGCCTCCGACGTGGTGGGTGAAGATACTTCTCTCCAGAACATATAATTCCTCCAGAGCGCCTCATCTCGGCAGCGCCGGTGGGGTCTCCGGAAGGTTCCTCCTGGAAGGACTTATGTGCGTCCAGCTCTCCGCAGAAGTATTCTAAAATGGGGACATTGCTCATTGGTGGCAGGTTACCCCGGCGCCCGAAGAACCTTCTGTCTGATATCCCGGTTCTACTGGTGGCCAGAACTGGAAAAGGATGTTAAGGACTTCATTTCGTCTTGTGACTCCTGTTCCGCAACAAGACGCCACGTCACAAGCCGGCAGGCCTACTTCAGCCTCTCCCCATTCCAACGCAACCTTGGTCCAACATTTCCATGGACTTCATTACTGACCTCCCTCCGTCGTCTGGCAACATCGTTATTTGGGTAATAACGGACGCCGATTCTCCAAGATGGCGCATTTCGTTCCGGTGCCCGGCCTGCCAGCTGCTTGTCGTCTGGCGGAAACTTTTCTTCTTCATGTGTTCCGGCTGCATGGACTTCCTCAGCAAATTGTCTCTGACCGGGGAGTCCAGTTTGTCTCCAAGTTTTGGCGAGCTTTGTGCAATCAACTTCAGGTCAAGCTCGACTTCTCTTCCGCCTATCACCCGCAGACGAACGGCCTGGTGGAGAGGGTCAACCAGGTCTTGGGATGCTACCTTCGCCACTTCGTCTCGGCACGCCAAGATAATTGGGCCAATTTGCTGCCCCCCCCCCCCTGGGCGGAGTTCTCCTATACTCCCTTGAGTCGGAGTCCGCGGGTCCTCTCCCTTCTACGTGGTGTATGGTCTGCATCCCCGCCCACCTCTCCCTCTGGCAACCTCCTCGGAGGTCACGGCAGCGGACGCACTGATCCAAGATTTGAAGGCCATCTGGTCCCAGACCCGTCAGTCGCTGCTCCGTGCTTCCGAGCGCATGAAGAATCAAGCGGACAAGAGAAGAATTCCCCCTCCAGTCTTCTCCCCAGGTGACAAGGTGTGGCTCTCGTCTCGTTATGTCCGCTTAAAGATGCCCTCTCACAAACTGGGTCCCCGGTTCCTGGGGCCCTTTGAGGTCATCGGCCGCATCAACCCGGTGTCTTACAAAACTCCCGGGTCCCTCCTGCGATGAGAATTCCCAACTCATTTCATGTGTCCCTGTTGAAGCCCCTGGTCCTTAATCGCTTCTCCCAGAAGGCTGTTCCTCCTCCGTCTGTGGCTGATGCGCCCGATGTCTTCGAGGTCAAGGAGATTCTGGGCATGAGAAGAACTAGGGGAAGGCGATACTTTCTGGTGGACTGGAGGGACTTCGGGCCCGAAGAGAGGTCTTGGGAGCCGGAGGAGAATATTCTGAACCGCAGCCTCATCCAGAGGTTCCTTCAATCCAGTAAGAGAGGGGGCCCCAGGAGGGGGGGGCCCAAGGGGGGGGTACTGTAACGGACGCCCCTGCGACCACTGTCCCGGGCCGCAGGCGCGTCCGTGCCCCCGCTCCCAGCGGAGCCCCGTCCCGCACGTCGGGTTCGGGGTCCGCCCGTGTCGCAGCCCCTGCCAGCGTCCACTTACCCAGCCACGCTCCTGCTCTGTCGGCTCTCAGCTCCCGGCGTGTAGCTCCGCCCCTAGGGCGTGCCCGGCTCTCTGAGATTTAAAGGGGCAGTGCACCGGTAATTGGTTATTGCCGGGCACTGCTCCTATTTAAGTCCGGCCTCTTCCTGCCGGCCCTTGCCGGATCCTTGGTGTATATTCCATGGTGAAAGTGTTCCAGAGCGTTCCTGTCTTGCCTTCCTGTGTACCGACTCCTTGCTTACGTTTACCGTCTACGAACCTTGCCGCCTGCCCCGACCTCCGGCTTGTCTACCGTCTACGAACCAGAGCCGCCTGTCCTGACCTCCTGCCTGTCCGACCACGAGCCTGCCTGCCGTTCTGTACCTTGCACCCTGGCCGCCACTGCAGGCAAGCCCCGCCAGTGGTAGTGACTGGTGGACTCCGCCGCAGCAAGACCATCCGCCTTGCGGCGAGCTCTGGGGAATACCGGGACCCACTTAGACTCCACTCCCTGGTGTGGGCTTACGCCATCGCCTGCGGTGGTCCTGTGGATCCACCTCCAGACCGTAACAACATCACATGACCGTCTTATGTGTATGTCACTGTATTTCCTGTTGAATGCTATTTTGACCTTACTCTCTGTACTGAACACACTGCTGTCTGTGTGTGCTTGGTTGCCAGCAGGCAGGCACAACATTCTCTAGCGATTTTACACAGATGTGTGTATGTATGTGTGTGTGTGTGGGGTGTGTGTGTTGGGGGTGGGGGGGGCGGCACCTAGCTTAGGTAATCATACACATCATTAGTTAAGGAGTTAGGGAGTTTTGTATAGCTTTTGTATAGTGTATAGTTTTGTATAGCTGGCGGCATTTTTCCCATCTTTATTCAGAGTGCCCAAAAGTTCATTTCTCCTGTTTTGGAGGTCCAGCCACTGCAGAAGACACCATCAGTAAATCTGCCATAGAAAGAACTGCAAGTGTTGCAGTGTTGCTGCCAGGGTTCTTCCATAAGACACCATTCACAGATATTCCATAGAAAGAAATCTATTTGTAATAGTATTTGCTAGCAGCATATTTTTGGGATTCAAGAAGACTTCTGTGACGCACTGTTGCAGCCAGGGTTCTTCCATAAGATACCGTTCACATATATTCCATAGAAAGAAATCTATTTGTAATACTATTTGCTTGTAGCAAATTTTTGGGATTCAAGAAGAAAGCTTTATTTTTCCATTCTTTGATGCAGAGTTCTTCGATAAGAGACTGTTACGGTGTCTCCCATAGAAAGAAATCTATTTGTCTTAGTATTTGGTTGTTGCAAATTATTGGGATAGAACAAAACTTTATTTTTCCAGTGTTTTAAGCAGAGTTGTTCCATAAGAAACTGTTAACAAATCCCTCATACAAAGAAATCTATTTCAAATAGTGTTTGCTTGCTGCAAATTATTGGGATAGAACAAAACTTTATTTTTCCAGTGTTTTAAGCAGAGTTCTTCCATAAGAGACAAACCTGCCATAAAAAGAACTCTATTTCAAATACTGATTTCTTCTTGAAAATTTTATTGAGGGCCCAATAGGTCAGTTTTGCTGTTTTGTGGGTACAGCTAGTGCAGAAGACACCCTTAGCAAATCTCCCGTAGAAAGAACTCTATTTCAAATTTCATTTTCCACTTCTGGGGATAGAGTTCTTGCATAACATACCGTTACCCAAGCGCCCATAGAAAGAAATGTATTTGAAATTGTGGTTGTTTGCTGTAAATTATTCTGATTGAAGAAAAATTCATTTTTGCAGTTTTGGGGGTTCAGTAATTGTATAACACACCATCTCTACATCTCCTATACACACAAATACATTCCAAATACTGCTTGGTTGCTGAAAATGATACTGTGGAAAAAAGTTAATTTTTGCCAGTTTTGGGGGTGAAATACCTTTTAAATATACTGTGTGTTATTGTCATACAGATATATATCCAGGAAATAGAGTTCTCTCTGTTGCTAAATCTTACTCAAAGCCAAGAAGTGCAATATTGCCAGATTTTAAGTCCACATGACGCTGAAATATACCAGTGCGTTATTGTGATCCACATATACAGTGAGGAAAAAAGTATTTAGTCAGACACCAATTGTGCAAGTTCTCCCACTTAAAAAGATGAGAAAGGCCTGTAATTGACATCATAGGTAGCCCTCACTATGAGAAACAAAATGAGAAAACAAATCGAGAAAATCACATTGATTTGGAAAGAATTATTTTGCAAATTATGGTGGAAAAGAAGTATTTGGTCAATAACAAAAGTTCATCTCAATACTTTGTTATATATCTTTTGTTGATCTTCTTAACCATAGTGGCGTTTGGAGTGTGACTGTTTGAAGTTGTGGCAGCGAGAACATGCCAATGAGGAACCTATACAGGTGATAAGAACCTGTAATTACCATCCAGAAGAGTCAACTGCATATTTGGAACAACTTAGTAAATAAAATTTGCCTCTAAAAGTGACATAAAAAAAATTGAGAGACTAAAATACTAAATTCCTTTCCATGGCTAACTGAAAAGATGACAGTTATGTCAGTGATGTCAGTTATCACCCCGCCAGCTGTGCTAAGTGTGCATTCCGAGATAACGCTGGCTGCTGGGTAGGATTAAACTTTTATGGCATGTCAAGAAAGCTCAGGCCATTCATCCAGTTTGGACACCCAGAAGTTGAATGGGTCCAGACTAAGTCCAAAAAGATTGATGTGGAGCCGCAGGTAGCCATGGACCATGGTCTTAAGGCAGTCTCTGTGTGTCTGAATGCTGCCCTGCATTGCAGGCGTTGGTGAGGTGGTAAAAATCGATTGCCAAATGTCACCCATTAGGGTTCTGCCACACTGTCTGCTGTGGCTACATACCGTTCTACTGCTGCTGTGTTGCTGACATTGTTCCACCGTGACATTAGAATGGGAAGAAGATGCAAAAGATATCTCGAGTTGGTCAATGAACACAGTCTCAAAATCCTGTATTCGACTGTCAATTTCTGTGGGTGGAAGTAAATTGCTCACTTTTGTCTTTTAACATGATCAAGAATGGTGGCCACCCAGTAATCGCTGTTCATGTTTATTGCCTTGCTGCGTGGATCATGTTGCAGGTAATGTAGCATCCAAGCACTCATGTGTGAGATGCTGCTGGGATCTCCCAAGGCTCGGGGCCCAGGGGATCTTCCTCCTCTTCCTTCTCTGCCTCCTCCTGAAATCTGTGCCAACCTCTTACCACTGAAGGGTAATCAGTACCGGTGGCGTCCACCCCTGCCTCCTCATCCCCCTCCACTTCCTCATCCTGACCATCACCAGAACCCTGGATAGCCTCATGCACCCATCCTCGACCTCGAACAACTGCCTAAAGAAGACCGATACAATTGCGAAACAGTCCCACTCTATCCCTCCACCTGATCTCTCTATCACTGTCAATGGCTACACTCTCTCACCAGCTCCACAAGGCTTTGGGATAACCTTTGATTCCAATCTGTCCTTCAAACCACACATTCAAGCCCTTTCCTCCGCCTTCCACCTCCACCTGACAAATATCTCCCGAATCTGCTCAATCCTTAAGTTTGATAGCACAAAATGCTTGTCTATGACCACATCATTTCCCGCCTAGACTATTGGAACATCCTTCTCTGTGGCCTCCCGTCTAGCACCCTCGCTCCCCTCCAAACCATCCTTAACTCTGCCGCCTGTTTGATTCACCTGTCTCCTCGATACTCCTCTGCCACTCCCCTCTGCCAGTCCCTTCACTGGCTACCCATTGCCCAGTAAATCCAGTTCAAGTTAGTAACCTCGACATACAAGGCTCTCCATAATCTCTCCCCTCCATCTCTGCCTTAACCTCTAGATACCTCCCCTCACGCAATCTCTGCTCCTCACAGGACCTTCTTCTCTGCTCTCCTCTTATCAGCTCCTCACTCTCAGTAGCCTCAAAAGCAACCTGAAAACCCATCTCTTCAGGATTGCCTATAACCAATATTAACCGCGTTGCACTACTCCACCCCACAAACATGTCTGCCCCTCACCTTCTGTCTATTCCCTCCTTCCCTATAGACTGTAATCCCTCACGTGCAGGGCCTTCTCTCCCTCTGTTCTAGTTGTTAGTTACTTATCGTCACCTTGTACTTATTTGATCAATGTCATTTAAGTAACCACCTCGAATGTACAGCACACTGGAGCTAAAGGCGCTCTAAAATAAATAATCACAGTCGGACCTTCTACATCCTCCAGCGAGTAAGGCTCTGTGTCCGCCTCCTTTGCCTCCATCACTGCTGGGACCTGCTGCTGCAGAGTGCCTAACACTTGTTCCAGTAAAAATATAACCAAAACGGTCCTACTGACAAGAGCATCATCCCGAATGACCATTTTGGTGCGAATTCCAGAAGCGTGAGCTAAGACTTCGAGCCTTCCTCAGCAGACAGGGAAGACCCTGGTAGCGTTTGAGAAATTTCTGCACAACCAGGTTCATGACATGTGCCAG
The DNA here is from genome assembly GCA_025379985.1 of Phyllomedusa bahiana. Lineage (NCBI taxonomy): Eukaryota > Metazoa > Chordata > Amphibia > Anura > Hylidae > Phyllomedusa > Phyllomedusa bahiana. The sequence goes on along the minus strand of JAODAL010031085.1, from coordinate 23,418 downwards.
TCAAGGGATGTGCCGATCATAAGAGCAGCAAGTAGATTGCTCCCATTGTCGCACACCACCTTGCCTGGCTCCAGGTTCATAGCACCCAGCCACTGGTCGGTCTGAGTGCGCAGAGCCACCCACAGCTTTTGACCTGTGTGTTGACGGTCTCCAAGAAAAATTTATTTGAGAATGGCCTGGTTTCTCTTGGCACGTGATGCTACCCGTCAAGGTTGAGGATCTGAACTCTGCACCATCCCGGCAGTATAGAAGAGTGTTAGCCAAGACCCATCAAGAGAGACACTGTCATCCACCAAACTCACCCAGTGAGCAGTCAGTGAGATGTAACGCCATTGACCGTGCTTACTAGTCCATGTGTCTGTAGTGAGATGGGCTTGTGGACACAGATGCAGCTAAAACGCTGAAGATCTTTTCTGCAATGTAGAGGGCCAGGACAGGGCCAATTTTTTTCTGGCAAAGAAATGCCTGCTCGGCATCTGATAATGGGGGCATTCTAGGGCCATGACGTGGCGGAACCCACGGCAACATTTCCAAGGCCAATAGCCAGGCAATGCCGACATTGAGGCTTTTAGCTTTGGGATGGTTAGGGTAAAAGCGTTTCTTATGCTCCCACACCTGGTACACAGAAGGCTGGCTGCTGTACAGCATCTAATGTAGTGGAACCAGAACCTCGCTGTTCCCCATTGCGATGTTCTTGCTGCCACCAAAGGTACACCGCCAATGTAGGGGAACCCGGGACCTCGCTTTTTTCCCATTCCCATTTCTCGCTCCCCACCAATGGTACTGCCACCAATTTGTGGAACCAACCTCGTGTTCTCCATTCCATGTTCTCGTGCCCCCAAACAGTAACCGCCTAATGTAAGGAACCGGAAAACCTCACTGTTCCCCATTGCCATGTTCTCGCTGCCCCCCCAATGGTACTCCCCCAAAATTTTCTGGAAACCAAAACCTTCTTTCCCCATTGCCATGTTCTCGTTGCCACCAACAGTACTACCGCCTAATGTAATGGAACCGGAACCTCACTGTTCCCCATAGCCATGTTCTCGCTGCCACCAATGGTACTTTCCCCAATGCTGGAACGGAATTTTTGCTTTTCCCCCCATGTTCTTGCTGCCCCAAAGGTACACCGTATGTAAGGAACCGGCCCCTCGCTGTTTCCCATTGCCATTTTTCCGCTACCACCAATGGTACTCCGCCTAATGTTGGGGAAACCCGGGAACCTCGCTTTTCTCCTTGCCAGTTCTCGTTGCCACCAACATACTACCCCCCAATGAAGGGAACCGAACCCACTTCCCATTGCCATGTTCCGTTTCCACCAATGGGTACTGCCGCCAAAAGTTCGGAAAAAAAAACCCTTTTTCTTTCCCCATTGCCAGGGTTCTCACTGCCCCCCCTACGTCAAAACCGCCTAATTAGTGGAACCAGAACCTCACTTTCCCCATTCCATTTTCCCCTGCCACCAGGACGTTGCCTAAGCATGGAACCGGAACCTTGCTGTTCCTCACTGCCATGTTCTTGCTGCCACCAAAGGTACTGCCGCCTAACGTAGTAGAACCGGAACCTCACTGTTCACTACTGTCATGTTCTCACTGCCATCAATGGTACTGCCTCTTAATGTAGTTGTACTGGAACCTTTCTGTTCCCCACTGCGATGTTCTCGCTGCCACCAATGGTACTGCCGCCTACTGTAATGGAACCGGAACCTCGCTGTCTTCCATTGGCATGTTCTCGCGGCCCCCCATGGTACTGCCATCTAATCTAGTCCAGCCTGCAGAGGCGTAACTTTAAGTTCTTGGGTGCTGGTGAAAAAAAGTGATAGGGGGTTTCTTCCAGTTACTTTGTGCCATTTCCAATACCGGTGTCTTATTATGTGTGAAAGGGACACTCTTATGTGGGGTAATTATGGCTTCTCCTCACCTATGTCAGTATAAAAATTAACCTGAACATCATCTCCCATTGACTTTTTTTCTGATGAATGCTACACTAACCTAAAGAGAAATACTAGTCTGCTCCAGTTTTAAAACTCTTCCCCCTTATAAAATCCCAGGGGCTTAAAATGGTTCAAAATAATTATCCTTCCACAGATGTTAAAGATTTTATTCAATCACAAGTGATAAATGGTGCTGAAATGGAATTTACCCTTAGGCCATGTTCATACGGCTTATTCTGGGACGTATTTCAGTCCGTAATTCGCGCCGTACTGCGCGAATAAAGGGCTGAAATACGTCCCAGTCATTACAGTAATCCACAGTTCTCATAGAGAACTATAGATTACGTCTCCTCTCCCCGCTCGCACAATACGGCAAGCGGGGAGAGAAGTGACATGTCAATTATTCATGGTGTATACACGCCCGTGGATAATGCATGTCTATGGGGCCGGCGAGCTGCCGGCCCCATATACGTCCCACAATTAAGCCGTGTGAACATGGCCTTAGTGTCATGTTTATTTTAAAGTCTGAAATTTATGAAAAGAAAAACTGACGTGCTGTTGTTCATTTGCTATGTCATAAATATAAATTATGATTTATTATAGGTGCAAATTACAAAAAAAATGACTGATGTGGTATAATATAAATTGACGGTTGTTCAAATTAGAACTGAGTCAAAATTAGCCTAATTAACTGGAAAAACTGAAATTCTCACACTCATCTTGGGCGATTTCAACATCCCCATTGACGACCTGGTCTTTTTCCTCCTCTCAGTTTCTTTCACTAACTTCTTCTCTTGGCCTCTTGCAATTTACAGACTCTCCTACCCATAAGGATGGGAACTCCCTTGATCTGGTTTTCTGAAGACTCACAACAAATACAAACTACAATACTTCTCTTTATCTGCTCTATGATCATAACCTTGTCTAAAGTCTTAGCGTTCCCTGGACATCTACCCATCACACATTCAGAAATCCATCTCTTGTCCTGACCTGACTGTCAAACAATACAACGAAACTCTCTCAACCACCCTGGACATATTGGCACCACTCAAATCCCGCAGAGTCAGACATCGGCAGCCTTGGCACACATCTCGGACTTGCTTTTTGCAACGATGTTCCAGGTGTGTTGAGTGTCTGTGGAGAAAGACAAAGCTGTCTGCAGACTTTCTCCACTATAAATTCATGTTCAGGACTTATCACACTGCCCTGCATTGCGCCAAACAAAAATATTGCACCTCCCTCATCTCAGCATTAAAATCGACTGTTTAACACTTTCCACTCCCTCCTCAGGCCTAAAGCTCAGGCCCCAGTCACTGACCTCTGTGCTGAGGACCTGGCCACTCACTTCAAAGACAAAATCGGCAGTATCAGGCAAAACATCGCATCTTAATCCCCAAGTAATACCTGTCCTGTCCCTCCCTGCACGTCCTCAAGTCTACTTTCAGCTCTTGACTCGATGACAGAAGAAGTATCCAGGCTTCTCTTGTCTGCTTACCCCTATACCACGACCACTTTCCCTCCCATCTTGTCCAGTCTATTTCTACAGCTGTCCTCTCTCAACTCACAGCAATCCTCAACCTCTCTCTCCACTGGGATCTTTCCATCTTCGTTTAAACACACTGCTATAGCCCCTTTACTAAAAAGCCCACTCTGGACCCGTCCTGCGCTGCTAACTACCGACCAGTCTCTAACTTGTCCTTCATCTCTAAACTCTTAGAACGCTTGGTCTACTCTTGCCTAATCCACTATCTCTGTGCTAACTCACTTCTCAATCATTTACAATCAGGTTTCCGCCCCTTACACTTCACAGAAACTACTCTAGCTAAAATATCAAATGATCTCCTCAGAGCTAATTCTCAGGGCAACTACTCGTTGTTACTTATTCTGGATTTCTCTGCAACGTTTGACACTGTTGATCACCATCTTCTCCTCAGCATGCCCCGCACCATTGGAATCCATGACACCGCTCTCTCTTGGTTTTCATGCTACCTCTCTGACTGCTCCTTCAGTGTCTCGTTTGCAGGTTCTACTTCTCCTCTCCCTCTTATTGTTGGGGTTCCTAAGTGATCGGTTCTTGATCCTCTCATCTTTTCAGTCCCCAGCAGATTTGGCTTTCAGTACCATCTCTACACTGATGACACTCAATTATACAGCTCTTCCCATGTCAGAACTCCTGCCTTGCTACAAAACACCAGTGACTGTGTGTCTGCTTTCTCTGACATTATGTTCTCTCTCTATCTTAAACGAAACCACACTAAAACGGAACTTCTTGTTATTCCCCTATGTACTAACCAACCCCCCTCTGCTATTTCTGTCTCAGTGTGTGGTACCACATCTCCTAGGCAGCAGGCCCGCTGTGTTGGGGTCCTTCTAGATTCTGATCTGTCTTTTACTCCTTATATCCAATCCCTTGCCTGCTCCTGTCACCTACACCTCAAGTACATCTCCAGTTTGTACAGAGGTGGGGGGCAGGAAATGAGGTGCTGGAAAAGTGAGGATTCTGAGATATTTGTATCCAATTCTGCAGGGACAAGTGGTAGCCGGGAGAAGTAGTCTGGACTGGATGCAGAACAAAAGGGAAAGTCAACAACTCATCAGAGGAATGTCACCTGTTAGTCACAAGATGTAACTGCACTGTAATCACTTATGTCTGCAGAGTCTGTGTACATGTATCTACAACTATATGGTCACTGTATGGTGGTAATATACAGCCATAGACAAAGTAGCATATATCAGCCATTGGATGCACAAATGAGAGAAGCTCAATATATATAAATACCCCACTGTATAGGCAGGGTATTATTAGGGAATATCAGCTCTTTATGTCCCTAATTTCCCCTGGGTATGAGAGGAATTATAATTATAAATAATGAATTCAGGAGCTATTAGCCCAGAAACTTGGAGTTTACATCAAAAAATTTTCCGTGAGTTATATAAAAAACTTACTTTTGTTTTCTTTTAGTTTTGTGTGGGGACATCATATATTGACTGATTACCCCATATATAGATAGCACTAAAAATCCTGCTTGCATATTATGTTTCTTTGTTTTTCCTTTTTTTGATCACTTGCAACTTGTGTTAATCTTTTTTAGAAGGATATTTATTAAAGATTGTAGTTTTAACCCTTTACTATTCAGTGATATGTTTTTGGTGGGTTAAGAAAGAAACTTTAATTCTCAGTGAAAGTAATACTGAAATAATTACACTGAAAAATGGCCTGGCACAAACAGAACAGTTGTTTTATTTCTTTCAAAAATTCCGGGCACAGGGGGCATCCATTCTGTAGTCGCCAAAAATAAAGTCAAGGCTCCATTATACCTCTAGAGGCAACCAATGCAATCATAGAGTAAAAGCAACAGAGGAACTGAGGTTGTTATCATTATTAGGAAGGTATATCTAATGAGGGCACACTTACCAACCTTTGAAAGGAACATGATAATTGTATAGATTGGATCATTATGGTTAAGGTGAAACCTGAACTCCTTCCCCTGTACCCCCAGAAGATTAGGCATGATCATTATGTGGTGCAGGGAATGGAGTGTAGTGATATTTTTGTAGTGTTTTAATCTTTCTTCAGGTTTTCCCTTTGGACAGGACTTGTTGAACCATATCGCTCCAGCATTGGATCCATTGCTTGAATCAAATGATAAAAGTGGGATATTGTTGAAGAGTTTATTTAAGTAAAGTGTTTTGTTGTTTTCCTTTGTGCCTTTTTGCCAAATTTACCATTTTATTCCGGTGTTAGGAATGTGAGTGTCTGAGTCTCTGTGTCAGCCAGTGGTGTTTGTCACCCCAAAGCCAATACTAACCCCCTTACAATATTTCTCCAGTATACATCCACTAGGGGTACTGGAAAGAGCAACAAAAGGAACCATCAAATGCTTCTAGGGTGGCTGCAGGCTGCAATAATGAGTATGGGAAATTACTAATAGCCCTGTGACTTATTGATTATAATATTATCAGACTGCATATGTCAGTTTTATCTAGATGGTTATATATAGTGGAATGCCTATAGTTACATTTTCTATAAATAAATAAATAAATTAGTTATGCAGATAGTTAGCAGGCCTATTCTATTGGTTAGGTAGGCCCCCCCATTAAGTAGATAAGTAGGCAAAACCCCTATTATGTATTTAGACAAGCTCCATGGTGGGTAGGTAAGTAAGGCCCAAGCAGGTAGATACGTAGGTATGCAAGGCCCTAGGTCGGCAGTAAAGGCCCAAGGTAAGGAGGTAGGCAGGCAATGCCCCAAATAGGTAGGTAGATAGACAAGGCCCCAGGTAAGTATGTAGGTAAGTCCCCAGGCAAGAAGGCAAGGCCTAGGCCTTACCTCTCCCCATTCTCCTGACAAGCAGCAGGCTCCACCAGGTGGGCCCAGCTTAGGAGGTGTGATGCTCTGATGTCATCACGTAGCCTGTGTCAGCTTGATCGTGCTACATTACATGAGTTGTCAATGGCGGCCGCCCTTCTGTACGTACATTAGCATATTGCTCTATAATAAGCTAAATGAGGGTTATGGCAATAGCAGTAATTATTATGGAATGCAAACAGCACGTCGAGGACAGCTTTCTTGTGTTAGGGTTGCACATTCTCTGTTAGCAGGACATGCCCATTAGGTTACATTAGAGCTTCTTGGGTGTAAATAAGCAGCCCTCACACTGATAGGAAACATGGATTTCACAAATTGACTTCCCCGCTGCTCTGTGATGCATAGCTGAAAGCTGAGAGAGCCAGCCACAGAATTAGACAAAGCTTTCACACAATATTTCCATCTAAAAAAAGTATGAATACAAGAGGACATCGAGCAAGCAGAATTATGGGTAATTTAAAAAATTGTCCCTTTAGAGCCATAGTACTCTACTGCATATGGGGTTCTTGACACTGCTAGAGGGACACATGACATTCCTCCAGGGCTCAGGAAAGGGACGGGCATAAACACATCTATATCTGCAGTCTGCATTACCTCTACATATAATTTTGCCAAAAATTAGAGAAAAACATAAAACCTTTTAGGACCTTCAGCTATAACAGTTTGTTTCCTCAAGATATGAAGGGATGAAAATGGTGGCAGAGCTGTTTTTTCAAAGGCAGAGGTGTTACTTGGAACCAGCACTGGGACAAGGTATTCTGGTGCCTAAGGCAAGTAAGGCATAAGGCACCCTCCCAGTGAAAAATTCAGCCCACTCCACACCTCCTTGCCCCCCCTCTTTTCAGTCTGTGATAAGGTGGTACCCTGGGATCTCGCCTTCCCTTGTCTACCCATCATCCCAGCCTTGCTTGAAGCTCATGGACTCTAATGCAAAATCTGTAGTGGAATCTCACATATCATGTGTCATTTGTAATACTAGTGTCTTCTTAAGTGGTAGAATGGAATTGGAGATCCTCATTCACTTTGGGTAACTACTGTCCTCGGGTCGTGCAAAAACAGTTAAACACATGGCGCATTTAGCTCCCTGCCCCGCCAATGAGCCTTGTAGACTGTATGCTGACACGAGGGTGCCTTATGCCTTACTTGCCTTAGGCACCAGAATACCTTGTCCCAGTGCTGGTTCCATGTAACACCTCTGCCTTTGAAAAAACAGCTCTGCCACCATTTTCATCCCTTCATATCTTGAGGAAACAAACTGTTATAGCTGAAGGTCCTAAAAGGTTTTATGTTTTTCTCTAATTTTTGGCAAAATTCTATGTAGAGATAATGCAGACTGTAGATATAGATGTGTTTATGTCCGTCCCTTTCCTGAGCCCTGGAGGAATGTTATGTGTCCCTCTAGCAGTGTCAAGAACCCCATATGCAGTAGAGTACTATGGCTCTAAAGGGACAATTTTTTTAAATTACCCATAATTCTGCTTGCTCGATGTCCTCTTGTATTCATACTTTTTTTAGATGGAAATATTGTGTGAAAGCTTTGTCTAATTCTGTGGCTGTCTCTCTCAGCTTTCAGCTATGCATCACAGAGCAGCGGGGAAGTTAATTTGTGAAATCCATGTTTCCTATCAGTGTGAGGGCTGCTTATTTACACCCAAGAAGCTCTAATGTAACCTAATGGGCATGTCCTGCTAACAGAGAATGTGCAACCCTAACACAAGAAAGCTGTCCTCGACGTGCTGTTTGCATTCCATAATAATTACTGCTATTGCCATAACCCTCATTTAGCTTATTATAGAGCAATATGCTAATGTACGTACAGAAGGGCGGCCGCCATTGACAACTCATGTAATGTAGCACGATCAAGCTCTGGTATTATTCTAGGACTGTTTGGTCGGGACCAGCCTTCATTACCTCCTAATGTGGCACTTACTTTATTTTCAATCATCTACAAATATCTTCTCGCTCCTATCGCGGGCAAGCCATTCCTCTTCCTTATTTCAGATATGGTGCCCATTAGCTTAATTTTACCAATATCCCCGTAGAGGCTCTTTCTGCTGAAAGTAAATTAACTTGCAGACTTTCTAAGGATCATGGCGTCCACTTGCAGCATTATTGCAGTAGAATATTAGTGCAGTCGAAATTTGGCTGCTGGAGACATTTGCTGAAACAAATGTGGTCATTTGAGGAAATTTCACTGTTACAAAATATTCTCTTTGTTCCTTGGAATCTCATCTTCTTCAGCATCAGACTCAGTTATTGATAATTTTATGTATAATGTTTATATCCACGATAGCAGGGTCTCTTTCCACAAAAACATAATTCATTGGTGGATTTGCATGAACAGCAACCTTTTCTAGTATACATGGTGCTTCAATTCTTTACTTTTTACAAGATCTCTGTTTGCTGTGAATGAACAGAAGATGAAGATAAAACCCATCCTAACCTTCACAGATGGTGTGTTACAATTGTAGCCGGTTTAGGCAATCCTCTATGAGTTAAACAGTCTCCATTCCAGAACAATTTTCCTGTTCTGCTATATTGTAACAGCCTCTCAGTACAGGAGAGAGATCTGCATTGCTCCTGCATTAATAATATTGGATTTCAGATTTCTGCAAAAAACTGAATACTAAAAGTGGTATTCCTACTATAGAGTGTGATGACATATTGCTAGGATATGACATGGCCTAAAACGTGTGGGTCCCACCTCTGTGATCCATTTCTGTCTTTTAAGTGGGTCCCTGAATGTAACGGCTCAGAATGGAGAGCTGGTTATGCTTGCCCATGACTCCCCATTGTATTCTATAGGAGTTCCGAGTACTGCCAAGCGCCGTGTTCAGGCAGAACTTCCAGAACTTCCATATAACTGAATAGATAGTTGTGCACAAAAGCAACTGGCTCTCCATACTAAGAAGTAACTTTTGGGGTCCTGTTCCCAACATAGGTGCAGGTCCTAGAGGTGGGACCTAGACCTATAAGACTTTGATATCCTAGTCAAATGCCCAGGGCCGTTCCTAGTGGTGGGTAGGGCACTGGGGCTCCGCTCACCCAAGGGGGGGGGCGCCGCGACCGTCCACCTCGCTCACCCGGGGAACGGCCTCTGACTCTACACGGCCGTTGTAAGATGGCCGCGCAGTCAGTCAGGTAGCAGCTACACACTCGCTGAGCAGCTGCTGCTACAGGAAGGAAGCAGGAGGGATCGTTCCCCTCCTGCCTCCTCCAGTGTATGTATCAGCGCTCATTGAGCGCTGATCATACACAGCATCGCAGGGGGAGCCCGGCTTTCACCAAGGCCCCTGCGATGCTGGGTGTAAGCGGCGTGATGTCGTAATGCCACTTACACTGAACCCCAGCTTCAGACCTGGCCACGCTGCAGGGATCCTAGTAAGGTTAGTACGTTGTTATTATTTTATTATAATTAGCTATAGAGGGCAACTACCTGGCTGTGGATTGGGGGTGGGGGCGGGGGGCTGCAGGGGCAACTACCTGGCTATGGATGGGGAGGCTACAGGGGCAACTACCTGGCTATTGATTGGGGCGGGCTACAGGGGCAACTGCCTGGCTATGGATGGGGGGCTACAGTGGCAACTACCTGGCTATAGATGGGGGGCTACATGGCTACAGCGGTAACTACCTGATTATGGATGGGGGGGGGGCTACATGGCTACAGGGGCAACTACCTGGCTATGGATGGGGGGGCTACAGGGGCAACTACCTGGCTATGGATGGGGCGGCTACAGGGGCAACTACCTGGCTATTGATTGGGGGGGCTACAGGGGCAACTACCTGGCGATGGATGGGGGGGGCTACATGAGCAACTACCTGTCTATGGATGGGGGGGGGGCTACAGAGGCAACTACCTGGCTACAGTGGGCTATTATCTGGCTACAGTGGGCTACAATCTGGCTGCAGGGGGCTACTACATGTCTACAGAGGGCAGCTACCTGGTTACAGGGGGCAGCTACCTGGGTACAGTGGGCTACTAACTGGTTACAGGGGGCTGCTAAATGGCTACATGGGCAACAAACTGGCTACAGGGGGTATTACATGGCTACAGTAGGTTACTATCTGACTACAGGGGGCAGCTATCTAGCTACAGAGGGAGTATTACATGGCTGCAGGGGGCTGTTAAATGGCTACAGGGGGCTACTATCTGGCTACAGTGGGCTACTATCTGGCTACAGGGGGCAGCTATCTGGCTACAGTGGGTATTACATGGTTACAGGGGCAACTACCAGGCTACACGGGGTAACTACCTTGATACAGAGGGCATATAACTACCTGGCTACAGGGCTACTATTTGGCTACAGGAGGCTACTACATGGCTATCAGGGGGCACATTACATGGCTACCATATGAGGTGCTATAGATGGGGAGTTTATATAGAGAGAGTAATTTGTAGAGCAGTGCTGATAAAGTGAGGCGTCTAAGATGTTTGTTTTTTATTTTCTACAGTGAAGAGTCGAGGCCAGGAGAAGTCATCATGGCATCTGGACCAGATGGAAAAGAAGAAGAGAAAGAGACCAACTCTTCAGAGACGTCTCCTGTAAGTCAGTAGATATAACTTTACTGTAATCGATTATATGTCTGCAGAGCCTGTGTACAGCTGGTATCCACCACTGTATGGTCACTGTATGCCAGTTATATTGGTTTTAGTATAATGGCTTATATTCATTAATGGACAGTTTGTATTATTCAGTCAATATGTGCTGGTGATATGTGGAGGGGTGGTGGAAATTTCTTCACCTCGCCCTGAGTGCAATTTAGCCTAGGAACGGCCCTGGATATGCCATCAAACTTTATGGAGGGAACTTCCTTTTAATGTATACCTGAGCCTTCAGGCAACTTTTCATTATTATTTTCTATCTGTGTACCTTAGAAGCAGCACTGTTTGTAGACATTATGGGTGACATGTATGAATCCTGGCACTGACAGGCCAGGTCTAAATAGCTTTAAGGCCATATTGAATGCACCAGAAAGTATGAACCTGTTCTATTGCAGTTCATACATAAAGGCATATTGTAGTACCAATACGACAACTCAGGCTCAGACAGACCACCTTAAGAGTGCGTTCCCATGGCAAAGACAAAACATCGGTCGGATTTTCTGACCAGTATTTTGTCTTTTTTGGCATGAAGGGGGATGGCTTTTGTCCAGTTTGTGGATTCAAGCCATCCCCTTCACACCCACATGTTTATGTTTTGCCCAAAAACCGGGCAGATGAATGAACACGTTTTAAGGGCCACGTGTATGAACCTGTTAAAGTCTAAAACTCACTTTTTTACCCATAGGTTACTATGGGCAAAAGAGTGAGTTTAGACCTAAACAGTTTCATATGTGGCCCTAAGTGTGGACTGCTGCATGAATTTTTTATTTCAATCAATGTAAAAACCAACTGAAAAACAGTGCCGTGGGTATGGGCCCTTAACCTGGTCTGGCTATTCTAACTGTTTTGCACCTAGGTTTAGCATCCAACATTCATAAATGTGTCTAATCATACAAATCTGGTGCGACACGTCCTCAGAACCTCTAAATCTCTGGCACTTATCACGCCAAAGTTTGGAGTGCGCCTGTTCATATACTCTTTTTGGTTCAAAGTACAGCAGAAAACTGGCGTAGCTCCGTTCATACGTCACCCTATTTATCTAGAGTTTTACACTAATTTTCCCCTTTGCGAGCTACTTGTCTAATTTCCGGTTGTCCTAATGCTAGTCAAAGGAGACTAACTGCTATGATGTTTCCCATGCACAATATAAAAACATATATGCAGGAGGGAAGATCTTGCTACCATATATCTCTTAATAGTACACCCAAATGGAAGCATTACAAAGCTGTACTGAGCCGTATAAACATAAGTTGTGAATTTAGCATTGGGGCGAGATATAACATTTATTAGACCTTTCATCAGCTTCTCTATGTGCCTCTATCTGACTCTGTCTCATTCTGCAGCTAACTCCTATCCCTCTCCCCTCTAGCAGTTTTTCAGAGTGAATAATGAACTTTGGTGAGAGGTGGAGGACATACAGAGGCAGATAAGTGGAGAAAGTTTAATTTTTCTCAATATAAGACATATTACAAAGTTACTAATAATCATCTTATATTCATGCCATCGATTTAAGCAAATTTTTTAAAAGGTTAGTGAGCATTTAAAGTAAATATCCACCTTTTAACATCATATTTTCAAAATTCTGCACTGATATCTTTATGGTGGCTGGAATTTTGTTTTTTTTATGCAAAAGTCTTAATTCTCTGCATTGGTGTAGATAAATATGATAAAATTCTGTATGTCTTTAGCCATCACTAGGGGGAGATAATGAGCTTATGAAATACTATTTATACATCAAACTCAATTATAACACAGTATGCAGTATGCAGCTTCCAAGCCCCCTTAGTGGTGATTGCAAGCAATAAAATTACATTCTTTACAAAAGATTTGGAGCTTGGTATCAGAAAATTGGAACCATGACTATTATAAAGATGTATGATTACTTATTTAACAACATTTTTAACCTATTTAGATAAAAAAAAAAAAAACGAAATTAAATGTAATTATAGGGAAGACATTTCACTTATAGAAATGAGGCAGAGAACAAGCAAGAGATCATGCAGCTCTCCGTCTAGTAGACTGGATGAGGTTTGACCCCAACCTCTCACAAGATGTTAAAAAGAAAAAGCGAACACGTTATTCAGCATGTAATCTCTCAGGAAAGCACCTGATAATAAAGGAATGTTCCTCGCAATGCTTTACCTCCAAGCTTTAAATCTCAGTTTCATAATCCCTTCAGTTTTAATTACATCAAAACCATACAGCTGTTATAAAAATAATATAAGTAATACAAATAAAAACTATAATAGTTTCCATAAGTCATAATCAGGAATCAATACAGAACAAAACAAGCTAATCTGCATGATTTCTGATGTTTTTATTTAAAGGGTGTATAGAGTCTTGCAAGATTTTTTATTGTTTCAATATAACTAAAAGAAAAATTGAAGCAATTTTGCAAATAATTGATTAAAAATGTCTCAATATTTTGTATATTCAGTTCCTGTGCAGAACAATGTGTAAATATCCTTGTATGATCTTATCCTGCAGTTGGATTATTCCCTTCCATCTGCCTCCCCTTCTATTGCCTATAGGTTATCAAGAGACAGAGGCAGAGGCAGTGTAATAACACGGCTGTAACTTTAGATCGCACAGAGTTTGTTTGTAGTCTGTAGCCACATTCCCTAAAGAGGTTTTACAATTTCATTGATTAGCTTTAAACATGTGGGCAAAAGTAAATAAAGACTATTACCAAATGCATTGCTCTTCTGGTTTTGTTTTCCTTTTGAGGTAAAGAAGATCTTATCTCCTGATTATGTACATTTGCTTTCCTAGGTTACTGACCACCTCTCTTTTATCTAGAGTCCTGGTCAGGATGGTGATGTCACTCCCTGCTGTATCTAATCTGCAGTATATGAGCTTGTTTAAGTTTTTTATTGACAACCTTTACCCTTCAGCGCTCTATAGCCTTCTCCTCTACTGTTTAGACCCCTCCATTGACCCCTCTAACAGGCTCAGCTGGGAATAGCAGTGTGGGCATGTCAATCACTATTGTAGAACCCACAGTCTGAACAGGAAGTGGGAGCCTGAAAATGGCTGTGAAGAGTCGGCTCTGTAAAATGACATGGTTAAAACACCCTTTTAAGTGTACTGCCAGTGTGTAAACCACACACCAGTATGAGCAGAACTAGAACAGGACAGATGTGAGAAATTGTGGATATTTATGCAAATTGTCTAAAATTGGCCATCACAGTGTAGGTCTCATTCCTCTCAGTTCTGAAAAATTAAATCTGTGCTGTGATTCGTTGCTGTGGGCAACAAATACAGCTTTTCTTTTAGACAATTTTTATAAATCTCAGTTAAAAATTGCTGGACTATTCATTATACAATAATTATTACAAAAATATCTGCACAGTCCTTTTTTGTGGCAATGTTTGGTGAATGCAACCAATGCGATGGCTTCTCCCTAGTGGTGGAGCTGTAGGAATTGCAGCAGTTGTATTCAACAACAGCTGACATACCCGGAAATGACAGAGCAGGGCATTGTTCAAGTGCTTTTCCTGAACAGAGTTGTGCAGCCTTCACTGCCCGAGACCACTATGGATCATCGAATAAAAAGGGGGAAAGAGTCTGATGTGTTTTTGAGTTTCAGAGCATTAGGGATACATGAGAGAAATCTTGTAGGTGGTTGTGCGAAGAGAAGAGAAGAAGGTTCTGTAAGGATTGAAGATTTCATAAGGGAGGCACTAGAAGGTTAAGACAGAGACATATGTGAGGGAAAGGTTATGCTGTAGACTAGAAAGGAAATAATGAGGGTATGAAAATGCAGGTTAATGTCCTCATTATCTCCTGCCTAGACTACTACAGCATCATTCTTTTCTGTGGCCTCCCATCTAGCACTCATGTTCTCCTCCAATCCATCCTCAACCCTGCTGCCCAGTTAATCCAGCTCCCCTCTCGTTGCTTCTCTGCCTATCTTCCTGCCAATGCCTTCACTGGCTACCCATTGCCCAGTGAATTTAGTTACATTTATTAACCATGACCTGACACAAAGCTCTTCATAATCTGATCCCCCTCATCTTTACCTTAGTTTCTGATATCTCCCTTTATGCAATCTTCAATTCTCAGGCGACCTCCATCTCTGCTCTTCTCTTGCCTGCTTCCCAATATATCTCCTGTATCTCCCCTATACTTTGGAACTCACTACCATATATCAAACTCTCTCCCACCTTTGAAATTTAAAAAGTGACCTGAAAACCAACCTCTTCTGAATAACTTACAACTTACAATAGCATTAGTTATTTAGAAAAAAAAGACCTGTTTAGGTCTAAAACTCACTTTTTTGCCCATAGGTTACTATGGGCAAAAGCGTGAGTTTTAGACCTAAACAGTTTTCATACATGTG
Organism: Phyllomedusa bahiana; assembly: GCA_025379985.1. Taxonomy (NCBI): domain Eukaryota; kingdom Metazoa; phylum Chordata; class Amphibia; order Anura; family Hylidae; genus Phyllomedusa; species Phyllomedusa bahiana. Next base: position 8,174 of record JAODAL010031085.1, on the reverse strand, counting down.
GCCCATAGTCTCACACATTGATCTATCATACAATCTACAAAAATGAATATGGGGTTCTTAAATTGCCTGTAGACCAATGCCAGGAGTCTCACCAATAAAATTAATGAACTATAATTATTAACTCTCAAGAAAAACATGACATAATAGGGATAACTGAGACATAGCTTGGTTACTGCTATATATGGGTAGTTAACTTACAAGGTTGCAGCTTATTTAGGAGAGATCATAAAAATTGAAAGGGGGAGGTGTATGTCTTTATGTAAAATCCTGTCTGAAGCCAACACTTCAATTAGGCATCTACTATAGGCTACCAAATATATGGAAGATGTACTTCTCAGGCAAATAGATGAGGAAACTAATCATAATGAGGTTATTATTATGGGTAATTTCAACTACCCAGATATAAATTGGGAAACTGAACCTGTTGCTCTCAAAAAAGAAACAGGTTTTTGTCAATAACTGAAGATAGTTACCTTTCCCAACTGGTGCAGGAGCCAACTAGAGGGAAGGCTGTTTTGGACTTAGGGCCACATGTATGAACCTGTTTAAGTCTAAAACTCACTTTTTTGCCCATAGGTTACTATGGGCAAAAGTGTGAGTTTTAGACCTAAACAGTTTCATACATGTGGCCCTTAATATAAACTAACAAACTTGACAGAGTAACAAGTGTGCAGGTTGGAGGGCACCGGCGAAATAGTGACCACAATATAATTATTTTCCAGTTATCTGTAAAGTATTTTGTCAAGCCACAAAAATATTGAATTTCAGGAAGGTTAATTTTAATCTTCTTAGAGAGGCCATAAGCCACATTGACTTGGACAGGGTCTTCAAAAATATCAGAACAGATAATAAATGGGAGATTTAAAAACATCCAAAGCATCCACTATGAAAGGTACATACCTTATGGTACTAAAATGATTAGAAACAGGAAAACAACAAAGTGGATCAACAGAGATGTAAAAGAGGCAATAAATAAAAAATAAAGTGTTTAAGTTAGTGAAACAGGAGAGCAGTGAATTGGCACTAAAAAGCTGTAAGGAAAAAATAAAATATGTGAAATAATAATTAACACAGCAAAACTGGAAACAGAAAGGCAGATTGCCAAAGAGAATAAAACTAACCCCAAAATATTTTTTAACTATATATAAACAGTAAAACTGAAAATGTTGGCCCTCTGAAAAGTAGTAAGGGAGGTATTGTGCAGGGCGTTTATTAAAAAAAAAAATTCTCCATTAGATTAACTGAGGAAGATGAGCATCCTGTTGATGGGCACAGGGATGAGGTAAACTCCACCTTAAATGCTTCTTGTCTAACCCAGGAAGAAGTGCAGCTCAGTCTTAAGAAGATTAAAATAAACAAATCATCAGGTCCTGATGGTATACACCCACGTGTCCTAAGGGAGTTAAGTAATATCATAGATAGGCCCCTATTCTTAATATTTATGGACTGTATAATAACAGGGTATGTCCCAAAGGATTGGTGTATAGCAAACGTGGTGCATATATTCACAAAAGAGTCAAAAAGTGATCCTGGAAACTATAGTCCTGTAAGTTTAAACTCTGTTTTACGTAAATTTATTTAAGGTTTTCTAAGAGATGCTATACTGAAGTATCTCACTGAAAATAAATGTATCACTCTTTTCCAGTCTGGGTTTATGAAGGATTGGTCCAGTCAAACTGATCTCATCAGCTTCTATGTGGAGGTTAGTTCTAAACTGGATTGGGGGGTGAGGCATTGGTTGTCCTATATCTAGATTTTTTTTTAAGCATTTGATACTGTGCCACACAAAATGCTGGTAAGTAAAATGAGTATGCTTGGACTGGGGAAAAGTGTTTGTAAGTGGATAAGTAACTGGCTCAATAATAGAAAACAAAGTCACATAGGAAGGAAAAATCCATTCCATAATTACTTAAAATGGTTAAACGGAAAAACTTTTAATGGGTAAAAGTGAGATGGAGAAGGACTTGTGTATTATAGTGGACAGCAAACTTAATTGTAGCAGCCAGTGTCAGGCAGCAGCAGCTGCCAAGGCAAATAGGATCATGGGGTGTATCAAAAGTGACATAGAGGCACACGATGAGAACATCATTCTCCCATTATACAAGTCACTGGTCATACCACACTTGGAATATTATGTACAGGTTTGGGCACCAGTGCACAGGAAAGATATCGTAGAACTTGAACAGGTTCAAAGGCGAGCAACAAAAATAACAAAAGGACTGGGTGGACTGCAATACTCGGATTAGCAAGATTTGGGTTATTTAGTATAGAGAAAAGATAGTTTTGGGGTGATATAATACATTTCTATAAATATATAAAGGGTCAATATAGAGATCTCTCTTAAGATCTGTTTATACCCAGGATTGTATTTAGAACAAGGGGGCATCCTCTTTGCCTAGAGGAAAGAAGGTTTCTAAATAGACATAGAAAGGGAATCTTTACTGTAAGAGCAGTGAGACTGTGGAACTCTCTGCCAAAAGAACTTGTTATGGTGAATTCACTAACAGAGTTCAAAAAGAGTCTGGATACATTTCTAGAGTTTAATAATATAACAAGTTATAGTGATTAGAATTCTGGAGAAGGGTCGTTGATCCAGGGATTTATTCTGACTGCCAGATTTGAATGAGGTTAATTGGTTTCTATCCCATGGGGAATTTTGCCTTCCTCGGGATTAACATTATAGCACAAGAGGCTGAACTGGATGGGCATCTGTCTTTTCTCGGCCTGCAACTATGTTTGTTGTGTATATTTTTAACAAACTGTAAACCCACTTGCCAATCCAAAGTGACTTTTTTAAAGTGGTTCCCTACTCTTATTGGTGTAGCACTGTGAAACGACCACCACCACAACAACAACACCAATGCCTAACATTACTCCTACCATCAAGGCAAGCCCTCCAGCTCTGGGCCACAACATTAACAATAGCCCTTCTGCCACTACACTGTTGAACATGACTGTCTCCTTCCTACCTCTCTATTAGATTGTAAATCCTCACTGGCAGTTTCCCTTTACTCTTTTGTGCCATGTTATGTTTTCATCCTTCTGGAATTCATGCTGATTTAAAGTAAAATATAATAATGATTAACCTATCCACTGCCCTAGACCACCATAGATCCTTGTATTAACCCCTTCACTGTAGTTCACCAGCAGGGCTTCTTGCATTAACTCCTTCACTTCCCTAGAACACAGGATATACCTGAATTACCCTCAGATACTCTACTCCAACACTGGGAAAGAGGACCCTAAAAACACTGGGTAGAATTATGCCCCCTTATTCAATTTTAATGGTCCCTCACACTAGGAGTGTTCTCATCTTGCACTTATATGGCACACCGCTCGGCTTTACTAAGAATGGCCGTAAAACAAAATGGAGAATTGTACCCAAGCATAATCCACTCTGCTCTATACAGAAACATTTGGGAGCCCACTTCCAAGATAGCTGCGGGTCCCAAAGGTAGGACATGCACTTATCACATTTTGATGACATGTCCTATCGATATGCCATCAAAGTGCAAAATGGGAACACCTCTTTAATTTAATGTCCTATCCTGAAAGCAGATTCCCTTCAAAGTCAACCTTATGAACATATTTACAAAACTTGAAAAACAGAAATGGTTCTCGACTTTAAAACTTGAAAAAAAATATTTCAAAGCTGTATTATTATGCATTGACCTGTTTGAGAAGTAAAGGAAAAGTGCATGTTTACAGGTCGCCTCCATATTCTCAGACAAGTCTTTGAAAATGTCTTTGTTTTTCCTTTGAAGTAGTACAAGATAAAAAACAAGCATTTCCTTAATTTTGTTAAATGTTCCCTCTACGTATGATTCAAGTAAACAACTGCAAACCCTTCACTATATATATAAACAGAATCATACACATCCCACTATATATATATAACGATATTCAGAGCATACCAACATGATCCATAACACTGTATACAAGAGGATGTATAACTTTTAAACCAATTGTGTGTATATATATATATATATATATATTGTATATATATATATATAATATTTTAATATAATATATATATAATATATAAAACGGGAAATAATTACTTGATCCCTTGATGATTGTGTAAGTTTACCCCCTGACAAAGACATGAACAGTCTATAATGTCAAGGGTGGGTTAATTTTAACACTGAGAGATAACAATAATGGCAATCAAGATTTAGGGGGACATGTATGAAAACTGTCTAGGTCTAAGACTTTTCTTGTTGCCCATAGCAACCAATTAGAGCACCTCTTTCATTTCATATAGTGCTCTGATGAAATGAAAGGGGAACCCTGATTGGTTGCTATGGGCATCAAAGAAAGTTTTAGACCGAGACAGTTCTCGTACATGTCCCCCTTAATACTTTGTGGCAAAACCTTTGTTGGCAAGCACAGCAGTCAGACCTTTTTTGTAGTTGATGATGAGGTTTGTGCACATGTCAGGAGGAATTTTGGTCCACTCCTCTTTGCAGATCATCTCTAAATCATTAAGATTTTGAGGCTGTCGCTTGGCAACTCAGAGCTTCAACTCCCTCCATAAGTTTTCTATGGGATTAAGGTCTGGAGACTGGCTAGGCCACTCCATGAAATTAATGTGCTTCTTTTTGAGCCAATCCTTTGTTGCGTTTGCTGTATGCTTTGGGTCATTGTGTTGCTGGAATTCCCAGTCACGACCCATTTTTAATGTCCTGGTGTAGGGAAGGAGGTTGTCACTCAGGATTTTATGGTACATGGCTCCATCCATTCTCCCACTGATGCAGTGAAATAATCCTGTGCCCTTAGCAGAGAAACACCCCCAAACATAATGTTTCTACAGCCATGCTTGACAGTGGGGATGGTGTTCTTTGGGTCATAGGCAGCATTTCTCTTCTTCCAAACATGGAGAGTTGAGTTAATGCCAAAGAGTTAAATTTTTGTCTCATCTGACCACAGCACCTTCTCCCAACCACTAACAGAATCATCCAGGTGTCCATTGGCGAACTTCAGATGGGCCTGCACATGTACCTTCTTGAGCAGGGGGACCTTGTGGGCACTGCAGGATTTTAAACCATTACGGCATAATATGTTACAGGGCCGTTCCTAGGGGCGGGCGGGGTGTGCGATTGCCCGGGGCGCCGCGGCTCCGCTCACCTGAGTCGGGCGCCGCGGCCGCTCGCCCCGCCTGCCCTGCCCACCCGGGGAATCGCCCCTGACTCTGCGCGACTGTCTTATAACAGTCGCGCAGAGCCAGTAGCTGATAGTGCAGGGAGGAGGGGGGACGGATCGCCCCCGCCCTGACCTCCCCCCCCCCCGGGTTATAAAGCGTGGGGGGGCCCCACAGGGTTTTTTTCCCCGGCCCCCTGGTAAATTTGGCCCCCCCCTCGGCGGCAGAGGCAGTTTTGAACCCCCGAGGAAAACCCCGGGGAAGCTGCGGGAAAGCGAAAAGAAAAGGGTTTAAACCCCCCCACCCCCTTTCCCTTACACGGGTTTCTGCAGCCCCCCCATCACTAGCACCCTTCCGGGGACCGGGAAAACCCGCGGGGAAACCCAAAGGGGGGGAGAAAACTTTTTTGTTATTTTATTTTTTTATTTTACGGGGGCCCATCTTCGGTTTACGGGGGGGGGGGCCCATAAACTGGCAACAAAGGGGGGGAAATCACTGGTACAAGGGGGGGGAAATAAAGGGCTAAAAGGGGGCCCCCATCATGGTTACAAAGGGGGGCATCACGGGCCTAAAAAGGGGGGGCCATCACGGGGGTTTTAAAAAGGGGGGCCCCCAAAAAATTCAAGGGGGGTTTCCCCAAAAGGGGGGCACCCACGGGCCCTAAAAAGGGGGGCATCACGGGCCCCAAACCCAGGGGGGGGAAATAAACTGGCTAAAAAGGGGGGCCCAATAACTGGCTAAAAAGGGGGAAAATCATTTGGCTAAAAGGGGGGCATAAACGGGCTAAAAGGGGGGGCCCATAAACGGGTTTACAGAGGGGGTTTCACGGGGCCAAAAAAGGGGGGGCCCATCCCCGGGCAAACAGGGGGGACCCCATGGCTACAGGGGGGGGCACCCACTGGTACAAGGGGGGAAAACCCACTGGTTTACAGAGGGGGGGAAATAAACTGGCTACAGAGGGGGCATCCCCCGGGGTTTACAGGGGGGGGCCCCATAAATTGGCTTACAAAAAGGGGGCATCCGGGGTTACAGGGGGGGGCCCCATAAAATGGTTTAAGAGGGGGAAACATTGGTAAAAAAGGGGGGGAAAAATCACTGCCAAAAAGGGGGGGACGGGGGGTTTACAAGGGGGGGGGCATAAAGGGGGCCTTACAGGGGGGGGCCAATCACGGGCACATGGGGGGTTTCCCTGGTTTAACGGGGGCCCAACCCACTGGTTTACAAGGGGGGCATCCCGGGTAAAAAGGGGGGGCACCCTTACGGGTTTTACGGGGGGCCCTTTACTGGTTAAAAGGGGGGGGAAATCTCGGGCCCCAAGGGGGGGGGCCTTTAAAATTGGTACAAGGGGGGCAATAAACTGCTACAGAGGGGCAAAATCCCCTTCCTGGTTTACGGGGGGGCACATTTGGCCCTTTACGGGGGGGCCCTTTTTCCTAAATTTCTGGGGGGCATCATTGGTTTTAAAGGGGGCCCAACCCCCTTCTGGCTAGGGGGGGCCCACCCTTTCGGGGTTTCAGGGGCTTTTCTACCGGGGTTTTAAAAGGGGGAAAACCCCTACTGGCAAAAAAGGGGGGGGCCATCTACTGGCTACAAGGGGGGGGCTCCTGGGGCCCCTTTTTCGGGGGGGGAAAAAAATCACGGGGGCTGGGGGGGGCATCTCTGTTTTGGGGGGGGCTTTTTCCCCGGGGTTTAAAAGGGGGCCCAACCCTTCTGGCACAGGGGGCCACCCACAAAGCAAAAGGGGGCCCAAACTCCCCCGGGCCCTAAAGGGGGCCCCATATTCATGGCTACCTTTATGAGTTTGAAAATAGAGGGGGATTTTTTTGTATGGTTTAAGAATTGGGTAAAAAAAGTCCCGGGAAAAAATTGGGGGGAAAGCCCGATATTTTTTTTTTTTGAAAATTTTTCCCAGTGAAGAGCCCGGGGTACCCCATAAAGGGCCCCGTCCTTGGGAAAACAGTTTGGAAAAAAAGGAAAAAAAAGAGAAAAAAAAGAACAACCCTTTCAGAAAACCGCCCTTGTAAAGCCCAATTAAATATAAAATTTTCTTTTTAATCATTTTTTTGCCCCCCCCGGGGCGGGAAGCCTGTAAAAACACTGGTTTTCCCCCCCCACTTTTTGGTCACGGGTAAAACCGGGAAAAATTTTTGGGTTTTTTAGTATAAGGGGTTTAAAAACCCCCGTAAGGGTTTCGTTTTTTTTTTTTTATTGGGGCCCCCCCTATATGGTGGTGAGTTTGGGGTTTTAAGGGTTTGGTGGGGGGGTATTTTTTTTCCCGGTCATTTGGGGGGGTGTTTGGGGGGAAAATTGTGGGGGGGGGGATTTCGGGTTTTTTGGGTAGCGGGGGTTATTTGGTAACTGTTTTTGATTTTAATTTAGTAGTTTTAAAAGTAGCTTTTTTGGGGGGAAAAAACCCTTTTTGAAATTTTTTTTGGCCCTTTGGGGTTGATGGTTGGAAATCCCAAAATGTGTCCCTTTGGGGGCCCCAAATATGTTTCCCGAAGGGGGGGGGGGGGGCCGAAATTTCTTCACCCCCCTGAGTAAAAATTTTTACCCCTGGGAAAATGCCCCTGATTTTTTTTTAAAACCAAAAGGTTTTCCCCTTTTGGGGACTTTTGGGCCCCCCCGGCCCCCCTTGAGGTCTTTAAACAACCCCCCCCCCCTTTGAAATTTTTTGGGGCTAAATCTTTTTCCAACCTTTCCCCAACCGGAAAAGGTTTTAAAATTTTTTTGGCAGGTCCCCCTAAATCATTGTTTTTGACAGCATTTTTATTTTTCCCCCTTTTTTTTTTAACTATTGACCAAACCCGTTTTTTCCCCCCTTCTTTACCCAAGCTTTCCCCTTACCCACCCCTTTTTCCCACCCTTTTGGTGCAAGCCCCAAAATGTTTTTTTCCCCCCCCTAAACCACCCTTTAAAGAAAAGCCCCTTTTGGGCCCCTTTGCCCTTTTTTGTGGGGGTTTTACCCTTTCCTAAACTTTTTTAAATTTGGGGAGCCCCTTTTGGACGGGAAAAGCCTTTTAAATAAAGGTGA
>JAODAL010031084.1:0-48971 GCA_025379985.1 Phyllomedusa bahiana | reverse complement strand
TTTCGAAGAGGGTAATCGTTAGTCCCCGGCCCCGTTTCATCGGCTTTTCCCCCCAAGGGCCCTTAGCGTGCTTAGTGACCATTATTGACTTGGGAACTTAATGGTCGGTGGATAGCAGTGACGACAGGGACTACTGAGTTGCATGAAATGCTGGGATATCGCACACGGGCCGATCAGAGCTAGTTAGAGGGCCGTATGTGGCCCTCGGGCTGTACAATGCCCAGGTCTGCTCTAGTAGTAGGAGCTTAAAGACATGAAAATATTGAAGCAGCCAACAGTTAAACAAGGTCACCAAGAAATATGCCAAAATATCAACATATCAATATATTTCAACATGAATACAACTATGAAGCTAGTGAATTGTATTATTTCTGGCCATTTGCATTTAGTTAGGGGTGAGAGGATTTAGGGAAAAAGCACAACATTTATGGTCTACTTATGGTAGTTAGCCACTAGTCATTTGCCATTATTCACTTAGGGTGCTTTCACACAGAAAAGACATGATGATTGAGTTAGAAGCATGGCAGATATTTATTTTTCATAGAAGGGGTAACGGACAACAAATGCTGTAGTCTAATGGACAGCCAAAAAACCTTAAAAGGTCATTTAGGCTACTACTAGTAAGCAATATTATTATGTATTTTAAAGCAATATTCATTCCAGGACATTGTACATTTAAAAGAGGAATACATTATTGAGACCAAGTACCAAAGTACAATTATAACAATAAATAGCTGGTAGAGAGAGGAACCTACCCCCAGGGCTTACAGTCTGTCTGTCTATCTATCTATCTATCTATCTATCTATCTATCTATCTATCTATCTATCTATTATTATTATTATTATTATTATTATTATTAATAAGTATTTTAAAGCGCCATTGATTCCAGGTCGCTGTACATTCAAGGGGGTTACATACATAACATAAGTCAAACGAGTACAATGATAAGTGATTAATGACAATTGGCACGACAGAGGGAGAGAGGACCCTACCTGCGAGGACTTACAATCTACAAGGAGGGGGAAAGAGACAGGAGGTGAGGGGCAGACATGTTGTGGAGGAAGTAGTGACGCAAGGTTAGTGTAGGTAATAGGCAACCCTGAAGAAATGGGTTTTAAGGTTGCTTTTGAATCTGGTGAAAGTGGATGAGAGTCTGTTGTGTTGGTGGCAGTGAGTTCCAGAGTGTGGGTGAAGCACGGGAGAAGTCTTGGAGACGTTTGTGTGAGGAACTGATAATGGGGAGAGCAGAGGAGAAGGTCCTAAGGGAGCGGAGATTGCGTGAGGGAGATATTTGGAAATTTAGGGCAGAGATGTATGGAGGGGAGAGGTCATGGAGAGCCTTGTAGGTCATGGTTAGTAGCTTAAAATTGAATTCGCTGGGCAATGGGAAGCCAGTAAAATGGATTGGCAGAGGGGAGAGGGGAGGAGTAGCGAAGAAAAGAGGGGATAAGACGGGCACAGAGTAAGGATGGATTGGAGGGGAGCGAGGGTGCTAGCTGGGAGGCCACAGAGAAGGATTTTGCAGTAGTCTAGGCGGGAGATGACAAGGGCATGGACCAGCATTTTTGTAGTGCCATAGTTGAGGAATGAGCGGATGCAAGAGATGTTTTTCAGGTGGAGGCGGCAGGCAGAAGTGAGGGTTTGGATGTGTGGTTTGAAAGAAAGAGCGGAGTCTAGGATTACCGCAAGGCAGCGGACTTGAGGAACAGGTGAGAGTGTAGAGCCGTTGACTGAGATAGAGAGATCAGGGGCAGGGTAGAGTTGGATGGTGGAAAGATGATGAGTTCTGTTTTTTTTCCACATTTAGTTTTAGGAGAGTGATGAGAAGAAGAGGAGATGGAGGACGGGACAGTCAGGGATCCGGGAGAGTAGAGAAGGGGACATCTGGGCCGGAGATGTAGGTTGGGTATCGTCAGCATACAGGTGGTATGATAGCCGTTTTGATGCTATGAGCTGACCGAGGCCAAGAGTGGGAACGAGAGAAGAGTAAAGGACCCAGGACTGACCCCTGAGGGACACCAACAGAGAGTGGTCGGGGGGAGGAGGTGGCAGCGAGAATGAGAGACGCTGAAGGTCCGATCATGAGGTACGAGGAGATCCAGGAAAGGGCCCAAATCGTGATGCCGAGGGAAGAGAGGATTTGTAGCAGGAGGGAATGGTCGACAGTGTCAAAGGCAGATGAAGGTCTAAGAGGGGAGCACAGAGTAGTGGCATGAGGCTTTAGCAGTTACAGGTCATTGGTGACCCTTTGGGTTTGGGCCGGTTCCAGTAGAGTGGTGGGGTCGGAAACCGATTGTAGTGGGTCAAGAAGAGAGTTGGAGGAGAGGTGGGGAGGACAGTGAAGATAGACGTGCTGCTCGAGGAGTTTGGAAGCAAAAGGGAGCAGTGAGATGGGGCGATAGTTAGACAGAGAGGAGGGGTCAAGGGTTGTTTTTTTTTAAAGGATTGGAGTGATAGTAGCTGTTTAAAGGCGGAAGGAAGATTTCCAGAGTTTAGTGAAGGTTGAAAAAGATGGGTAAGGGCTGGGATGATAGAAGCACTGAGGTCAGGGATGAGGGGGGATGGCAGTGGATCAAGACTACAGGTAGTGAGGTGGATTTGGACAGTAAAGGGGGAGAGCTTGTCATGAGTGACCGTGGGTAAGCAAGTTAAGGGGAAAGGGCAGTTTGCAAGGGTAAGAGGAGGGTGGTGGGGACTGCGGGCTGAAGCTTCCTCTGATGTGGTTGATCTTCTGAAAAAAGTGAATGGCAAAGTTGTCTGCTGAAAGGAGGAATGGGGGAGGAGGTGCTGGTGGACGGAGAAGAGAGTTGAAGGTTTTGAATAATTGTCTGGGGTTGTGGGACAGGGAGGATATCAGAGTGGTGAAATAAGTCCTGTTTGGCTGTGGGGAGTGCAGATTTAAATGTATTCAGTGATTGTTTGTATAAGGCAAAGTCATCAGTGGAGTGAGTTTACTTCCACCGGCATTCGGCAGCTCTGGAAGCACGCCTCAGTTGTTTAGTGGAGTCTGTGTGCCAGGGTTGTCTGTTTTGTTGTGTGTGAGAGGAGCGATTGAGTCAAGGGTGGTGATGATTGTGTGGTTGTAGAAAGTGGTGGCTGCGTCTGGGTCATTAAATGAGGAGACAGTGGAAAGAGGTGCCAGAGTCAGCGAGAGTGAGACGGTTGAGGCTTTGTAGGTTCCTGCGGGGTCGTACTGGATATGAGGAACAGGTGGGGTGGAGATGGTGGAGAAGGTAAGCAGGTTGTGGTCAGATATGGGGTGGGAGGAGTTTGAGAAGTCAGATAGGGGGCAGAGACGGGTGAGGATGAGGTCCAGTGTGTGTCCATCTTTGTGAGTGGCTCCTGAGGCCACTGGGAGAGGTCAAAGAAGGAGCAAAGTGAAAGGAGTTGTTGGAAGCAGAGTGGGGGGTGTCGATTGGGATGTTGAAGTCTCCCATGATGAAAAGTGGGATGTCGGGTGGAAAGAAAGTGGAGAAGCCAGGAAGCAAAGTGGTCAGAAAGGCAGTGGAGGCCTGGGCGGTCGGTAGACAAAAGCCACTTGGAGGTTGGGGGGGGCTTTGATGTGGACAGAGTGCACCTCAAAGGAGAAGAGTGTGAGGGAAGGGAGGGTGGAGCGGGGACAAAGGAGCGGGTCAGACAGGGGGGGCCCAAAAACTCCCCCAATGTTTGTTACCAGGGCGAGGAGTGTGGGGTAAGTTGGAGGCCGCAAAAAGGGAGGGGGGCGGAGGGTAGACAGGGGAAGAGGGGGCCCAGCCGGGTTTTCCAGCCCGGACCAAGGAAGAGTAAATTGCGTGAGATAAAAAGTATGTTTGTATGAGAGTTTATTACTTTACAAAACGGGCTTTCCCCAGGGGAGCCCCAAGGAGGGGATAGGGGGGCAGGGGTCAGAGGGATTGTGTATCGGGTTGGGAAGGGATTGGGGGAAATTTGTAGGGGTTTGAATCTTTTTCGAGGAGGAGGGACTTTTGGGGGAATTTTGCTGGGGGGGCCCCTGGGTTGGGGGATATTTCCTCAGAAGCCGAAGGAGCGTGAGGGGGGGAAAGCAGGTGGGAGTAGGATAGACTGTAGTTTGGCGGGGTTGTGTTTGGTACGGAGGGCATTAGGTTGAGCGATTTTTATCGACAAAATTTTAAAAAATCGGCCCGTTTTTTTGTTGATAAAAAATTTTTAAAGATCTTCAAAAATTTTTTTGGTTTAAAAATATGTCCCACCCAAATTTTAAATTATCGCGCCTTTTTCGGCGCTTTTTGTCTTTTTGGGGCCAGCAAATCAGCTTAGAATTGACGGGTAAAAAGGGAATGTGTCTTTGCGACGAATGACGGGATGTTTTTTAGGGTTGTTTTTGGTGGAAAAAATCACTTGACCTCGTTTTACATAGCAGCCCTTTTCCTGTTCATGACCCAGTTTTCGGTCGGGTCTCATAGCGGGGACGTGCGCTCGGGCCTGTTTTCAAACACCCCGGGGAAAAATTTATTTTTTTCTTCACGGAAAGCTCTACGGGTTAGCTGTGATCCTTAAAAATTTGTTAGATAGAGATTTGAAGTTTTTATGTAGTTAGGTAGGAAAATTTTTTAATAAAGCTTTCCCGCTGAAATTTTCAGGGCCCAAAAGGGGGGGGGGGGCCCCCGGGCGAAAAACAGAAAGGGCTCTTTAAAGAATATGGATATAGTTAAAAAAAGGAATTGTGTAGACTTTGTAGGCAATCTTTATTTTTTAACATTTTTCTATTGAAAATATTTTGGTTTTTGGGCACCCGGGAATTTTTTATTTGGTTTTCACCTCTTTTTTTTTAACAAAAGGGTTTCTATTTTTTGGGTGCAAAAACCCCCAAATTTTTTTTTCCCCAGTATCAAATTTCAGATTTTTTGTTCTTTTTCAAATTTTGCCCTTTCCGCTTTGTTGATTTGCCCCCTTGCAGTTAAATTAAAATCCCGGCAATTTTGTAGTCAGCACGGTTTGGGATAGGTGCCACAAAAATACCTTTTTTTTTCCCCCGAATAAAATTTAAAGATACGTGTTTTTTTCACTTTGGGCATTTCCGCTTTGTTAAATTGAGGCCCTTTTGCCCTTAAAGTGGAATACAGAAATTTTTGAAGTCAACACAGGTGTTTTTTGAAAAGGTGCCCAAAAAATACCTTTTAATTTTCCCAAATACTTTTCAGATCTTTGTTTTTTAAATTTTTCCCGAAATACGCTTTGTTCATTGAGGCCCCTTGCATTTTTAAATGTGAAATACAGCAATTTTTTTTGGTCACCCCCCAGGTAAATTGAAGGTCCCAAAAAATTTTTTTTAAAATCTTTTATACTTTTCCCGGGACAGGTTTTTTTTTCCCAACTTTTGGTCGTCAAGTTTTGGGTTAATAGACCCCGGGGGGTTTGTGGGTTAAATTTGAATAACAGTTTTTTTGTAGTCACCACGGGGGAAATTGTTAGGTGAAAAAAAATAATTTTTTAAACCCCCTTAAAATTTTTCCAGAAGGGGGTTTTTTTTTTCCCCTTTTTGGTCATTAAGCTTTGTTCATAGAGTACTTTGTTTTTTAAATTTTGAATCCGGGAAAATTTAGTAGTAAACCACAGGGGTGAATTTTTTGGTGCCAAAAATCCCCTTTTATTATCCCGTTAAATTTCGGGAAGGTGTTTTTTTTTCCTTTTTTGCTAAAAGCTTTTGTTAATAGAGCTATTTTGTTTTTAAAATTTAAAATACAGAATTTAGTAGTCCCCCACAGGGGGAAATTGATAAAGTTCCCCAAAAAAATCCCTTTTATTTTCCCGTTTTTTTCAGACAGGTGTTTTTTTAAATTTTTGGTCAGTCAAGGCTTTGTTCATAGAGCTCCCTTTGTATTTAAAAATTTGGGGAATACAGTTTTTTTAGTAGTAAACCCGTGTGAATTGATGGTCCCCAAAAAATACCTTTTTTATCCCTTTTAAAACATTTAAAGGAAGGTTTTTTTTTTCACTTTTGGTCAGTAAAAGGTTTGTTATAAGAAAAGTATTTTTTTTAAAAATTAAAAATTACAGCAATTTAGTAGTACCCCGGGGGAAATTTGAAAAGGTGAAAAAAAAATACTTTTATTACCCCGTTTACATTTCCCGACAGGTTTTTTTTTTTCCCCTTTTTGGTCCTTTAATTTTTTCCCTAGAGTTTAACTTTGTTGGTTTAAAATTTTAATAAAAGAAATTTTAAAGTATTTCCCCAAAAAGGTTTGTTTTGATAGGTCCCCAAAAAAAAACCCTTTTATTTTTCCTTTCATTTCGAAGGTTTTTTTTTTTAAAATTTTGGTCGTCAAGGTTTTTCCCATAGACCCTACTTTGTAGAAAATTTTTGGGAGTACAGAAAATTTAGTAGTAAAAAAACAGGGTAAATTGATGGGGTGCCAAAAAAAAACCTTTATTATCCTTTAACATTTCAGACAGGGGGTTTTTTTTCCTCTTTGGTCAGTAAAGCTTTTGTTCATAGAGTACTTTGGTAGTTAAAATTTTGAATTTCAGCAATTTAGTAGTCCCCAAAAAGGGTAAATTGATGGGGTCCCCAAAAAAATCCCTTTTTTAAACCCCAATAAACTTTTTCAGAAAGGTGTTTTTTTTCACTTTTGGTCAGTCAAGCTTTGTTCTTTAGAGAAACTTTGTTTTTAAAATTTTGGGAATCCCCGAAAAATTTTTTATTTGTCACCACTTGTGAATTGTTTGGTAAAAAAAATACCTTTTATTTTTCCCGTTTTCCTTTTCAGAAAAGTGGTTTTTTTTTTCACTTTGGCGCAGGCCAGCTTTGTTGATAGAGCCAACCCTTGCAGTTAAATTTGAAATCCGGAAATTTTTGTTTGTTTTGGGGGGGATTTGGGGAATTGCTTTTTTTTTGGGCCCATCTTTTAATAAGGATTTTCCCAAAAAATTTTTTTACAAAAACCTTTTCTCAAATTTTTTATTTTCAAAAACATGGAGCAAAATTAGGTGGTTTAAAAGGGGAAAAAAAAAGGGGGGGGGTTTTAGGAAAGGAGGTAAGGTACGGGGAAAAGGGTTTGCCCTTTCCCAGTGCTGGTTTGACAACACGCATGCCAGGGTTTCGTCAGTTGAGGGACCGTCAGGCCGGGTCATGGGGCGGGGGCCTGTGATTTCATTTAACGAAACAGCGTCCCCCAAATTTCTGTCCTTCTTTTTTTTAATGCAAACCTGCTTTCCAGCAGTTTTTTCCCCTCCTCGTCCCCCCCCAAAGTCACGCCCAAAAAAGGTCTTCTTCAGCTTAAATCAGCAACCCGCCCAACTTTGAAGGGCCCAAAAAAGTCACTCGGTACCAAACCCCTGTGGATAATCCTTTTCTAAAAGACCTTTTGATGCCCAAAATGCGGGTTGGGGTCAGAAGGCCATTTTAAAAAATCAAGGGCCCAAAAGAGGATGTTTTTTTTGCTCTGCCCCCAGTTACTGTGCCATCAGAGGAGGAGAAGGAAGCGGCAATCGGAAAAAACCCCGGGGTGGGAAGCTTGCAGTCCCTCTTGCTTGTAGCCGCAGTCCGGATGCAGAATGTCAGGAGACAAGTACCTGTGTTATGATGATGATGAGGGGCATTGGGACCCAATTGGTCTTTAGCAGAATTTGTTGGGCGCCTTCTCATGGAAAGGAGAAGCGTGGGGGTAGGTCAGTGGGCCCCGCCTAAAAAAAGGGGAGGGCGGTCGAAGTCCTGATATGATTCCCCCCAGCCACGTCAGCGAAACCCGCCCCTCGTTTGCCGTCAAAAAGGGCCCAGGACCTCTAAGCCTGGGCTTTTTGGCAAGCCTCTGATTAAGCAAATGTATATGGCCTTTGCTAAACGCAAAAGTAGAGGCCCAAGAACCTTAGGTGGTTTAACCCCACCACCAAATGTTAGTACTTCGCAAATATGAGTTAAATGGGGCAAACTTGGCCAAAAAAGGCCAGACCGACGCGGGCCCCCAAACCCACTGTCACCCCCCTCTTTTCCCCGGGCCCTCCTCCTCCCCCGCCACCACCAAGCGTTCTCAGCTGCCATGTCTTCAGAGTCGATCAGGGATCGGGCCACCCGCTTCAGCCCCACCATGGGCCCGGTACCACCAGCAGAAACCAGGGGGACCCATCCTACCCCTTCCCCTTTTCCGGGCCAGTTTGATGCCTGCCCCCCCGTACGTGGCCAGTCTAGGGGGCCGGCCTTCTGTTTTTCCCGGGTTTTGGGGAAAGCAAAGGGAAACATTTTAAACCCAAACCACCCCAAAAGGCCAAAGCCAAAAATGTGGGCTTTGCCGGGTTTTGGGCCCCTTGGAAATTTTCCCCTTTCCCGTTGGTGGCACGAGGGGTTTTTCCGCCATGTCGGGCCCCTTCCCTGCCCCCAAAATTTACCGATCCGGCGGGCATTTTTTCGCCGAAAAAGCCGCCCCTTTCCCCCTGGCCAGCCCCTTTGTCATCAAAAATTTTAAACCCCCCCCCCCCGTTTGTCTGCATCTGTTTTTTTCCGGGGAAAAAGTCCTTTCCCCAAACCGCCCAACATTGGATTTGTAAGAAACGGCCAAGGCCGCTATATCTCGTGACGCCACTGGGTGGCTGGGTGGATTTTCCCCTTTTGGTCTTGAGATGGCCTCAAGGTGGCGCACGCTCTTAAAAAACCGGGAAAACCGGAGGGTCCCGGGCTTTTCCCCCCAAGGTCCTCTGGTGCTTAAGGGGCCCCGGGAAAAAAACCAGGGGGGGGGTTAAATTTTTTTCTGTCTTGGAGGTCCAAAACACAGGTCAGGACCTGTGGCGGACCCCACTTTAACCCGGGGCCCAGCGCTGGCTGGGTGCCAAGAACCTTGGGGCCGGCAAGGTGGTGTGGGGTTTAACGGGCAAAAATTTTTTGGGGCCCCCTTAAGATCGGTAGGGGGGAAAGCACACCATTGCCTGGCCCCATTTCATGAACCTTGCCCGCCCCGGGAAATTTCTAAAGAGTCCCCGGGTTTCGGACGGCCTGTGGGAAGGCTCGAATTTAAATTTCGAAATTCCCCCCTGTTCGCCCCCCTTGCTTCTTTCCCCGCCTGGCTCTTTTGCAGCGTCACCCCCAGCCTCCCCGTCAACCGTCCCCTTTTGAAGTGGCAACACGCGGGAAATTTCCCACCCCCCACAGGCTCCAGCGATTGTGGCGCAGCCCCAATTTGCCTTTTACGCATTTACGAAGTGACACTTGGCTGACAAGCACCCCGGTGGGGAAATCGGGGTTTTGGAGCATCGAGGGTGGGGCGGGTTTGAAAGAGCTCGGCACACCCCTTGCCAGTTTTGAAGAAGCCCCCAAAATGGTCAGTGGGACGATGCCCTTGTCAGCATGGCATTGTGTTATCTTAGTTCGGAAAAAATCTTTGGGGACACTTGAAAAAAACGGTTTCCCGCCACGACGGGGAAAGGGAAAAGGGGCCCAGATGCGCACGGGCCTTTTTCTCCGGGGAAAAAAACCCAAAAGGCCCCGAAAAGTTTTAAAATTTTATTGGCTTTCTTAGGCAGTGGTTGGGGCCCAGGGCTTGGTGCAAGGCGGGCAAAAGCTCTAAAGGGTGCATCATCTCAGGCAAGCGGGGCTGAGTTGAAGCTGTCCCGGAGGAAGGGGAGGAGGAGGAGGAGGAGGTTTTTCCTGACACCCCACGTTACCGACGTCCCTGCCTTGGAAAAAAGGTTGGTGCGAAATTTTAGGCGGAGGAGGGGAAAGTGGAAGATCAGTTTTTTAGTGCCCCTCGAAACAGAGGCCTTTTGGGAAAAAAAAGGCTCCCTCTTTTTCACATGAGGGGCTTGGGGGTGCTCCAAATTTTTTCCCCAAAATGTTTCCCCGCATTAAGGCAATTTAAAAGAACAAAAAGGGTTTCTGGGTGGCACCCCCCCTGGATGCCCCCGGGACAAACAAAAACCCCAGGGATTTTCCCTTCCCCCCCACCCCAAAAAAGAGGTAAAATTCAGGAAATGGAGACCTTGGATTGACAACTGGGAAATCTGTTGCATCTGATTCACGTTCTTAAAATGTCACGGTGGAAAAAACTTTCGGGCGATTTTTACAGCTTTTAAAAGTGCCAATTTGCCGTACCGGCAGCAGAGCGCAGGGAAAGGTGGAAAAAAGCCTAATGGGTAAACCTCTGGCAATCTTTTTTTACCCTCCCCAAAGCATGCAACCCCCGGGCAAACACCCAAACCCACACAGAGCCCAGTTAAAAACCAGGGTGCACAAATTTTCTCCCGTCTCAACCCCCGTTGTTTATGGTTGTTTTTCCCGGCCCCAAATTTAAAATTTGGGTTTACCCCAAATTTGGACGAAGGGCCCCCGAGCTCGATCCCCCACCCCAAATAGAGGGGTTGCCCTGCCCCAGGCCAGCTTTCCATATTGAGGGGACCTTCACCCAACGGGCTGGAGGAGTCTTTTCAGACAAAACGAAATCCGGTTTTCCACAGTTTATGTGGTTTCTTTTGATTTCATCAAGATGAATAAAGGCATGGTTCTCTGATGATGTTGGGGCCCCTTTTGGCCGGAGGTCACCGATTGGGTTCCCGGGTTTTAAATTCACTTCCTCTTCAAACGGGAAATGGTCCCCCCTTAAAAAATTTTTTTTTTAAAAAAAGGGTTTCTTTTTCTTCCCTGAAAATTTTTTATTCTTTTTTCCCCAACAGAAAAGGGTTTCATGAAAAAAACCGTATTCCATTTCCCCAAATTTTTCTTTGAAGTTTTCCCTTTGGGTCAAGGGTTTTTGAGGTCATGTTGCTGGGGGAGTTACAGTTTAATTATGGCCCCTTTGGCCCAAAATGTGGTTTCCCTCGGGGGTTTTCTCCATCAAAATTTTTTTTAATAGGGGCTGGGAAGTATATTTATTTTTTTTTTTGGGGATGTTGGGTGAGAAAAACCCCAAAAATAATTATTTTTGGCCCTTTGGAAAAAAAATTTTGTGGCTTCAAAGTGGCATTTCTCCCCCCACCAATTTTTAACAGTGGCTGGAAGAAATTTTTTTTTTAATTTTTTTTGGGTTTTTTTTGCTGCTTTGAAATTTCCCAAGAATACTACAGGTCCCAAAATTAAAAAAAAAAATTTTTTTTCTAAAAGACATTTGTTCTTCCAATTTTTCCAAAGTGGCCCAAAGGTCATGCTTTGAATTTTTGGGGGAAATTTTTGCTGTGACATGCGCTATATCAGGTCCTATTTAAAAAAAATTGTTGTTTTAACGGGCCCCATTTGTTCTTCCCCAATTGCCCCAAAGTGGCTAAAAGGGGTAAATTGCTTTAAAAATTTTTTTTGGGGGCATTTTGCTGTGAATGCGTATACTAAAGGTCTATTAAAAAAATTTTTTGTTTTCTAAAGACATTTTTTTCTTCACATTTGTCCCAAAGTGGCTAAAGGGGGTAAAGGCTTTGAATTTTTGGGGGTTTTTTGGGCTTTTGACATGCATCAAATTACAAACGGCCCTATTAAAAAAAAAAAATGTTTTTTTCTAACGGGAACATTTGTTTTTTCAAATTTGTCCAAATGGCTCAAGGGTCATGCTTTTAAATTTTGTTGGGGGCATTTTGTGTGACATGCAGCTATACAAAAACCGGTCCTTTTTTTAAAAAAAAAGGGTTTTTTCCCTAACAGACATTTGTTTTCAAAAATTGTCAAGAGGGGCCCCCAAGGGTGTTTTGGTGTTTGTAAAAAGGAAAACGGGAATTTAGGTTTGGAAAATTTTAAATTGGAAACTTATTGCAAAATAAATTTTTTTTGGGAAAAAATTTTTAAAACATCAGCAAATAAATTTCCGCTGTAGGAAAAAAACCATTTAATTCAATTAAAAAGAGAAAAAAAGACATTTTGGGGGTTTTCCTTTCCTATTTTAAAAATGGGTTTTTAGAATTAAAACTATTTTTTAAAAAATTTTCATGTACAAAATGGGCGGTTTAAAAAAAATTCCCCTTTTGAATTTGTACAAGGGGGAAAAAGGAAAATTGACCGTTTGTAGGTTATTCAGAGGGACAGGGATTTATGGAGCAGGACAGAGAAAAAAAGTAGGGGGAAAAATTTCCTCCACCCACGTTGGAAAAATGGGGAAAAAGAATGCCAAGGAAAAAGGGACCGGGTGGAACGGGGGAGGGGAAACCACCAGTTTTTAAAAAAAGAGAAGCTAATTTTGGCCCGAAATCATCGGAGGGGCAAGCGCTACCCAAAGGGCCCAGGGACAGTATATGCCCAGTGAAAATAAAAGGGTTTGGTTTAAAATTCCATTTTTCCGGCATTTTTTTAATTTGGGGGTCAGCCCGGTTTAATGGTCAAAACTGTGGTCCCAAAAAAAAGGTATAGTCAATGGCCCAAGTTAAAATAAAAGGGGGTTTGGGAAAAAAAACTCCTTTTTCCGGCCTTTTTTAATTGGGGGGGAATGCAAGTTTTGGGGCACTTTGCTTTTTTGGCCCAGGCGGGGTTTTGGGGGCTATGTCCTGTAAAACTAAATTGGGGGTTGAAAGACCCCTTTTTTCCGGCCCTTTTTAAATTCTGTACTTCAGGGGTTTTTTGGGGCTCAGCTGGGGCCCAAAACAGGGATAGTTTTTTTATGTCCAGGTAAAATTTAAAATGGGGGTTTTTAAAAGAACCCCCTTTTTCGGCACTTTTTAATTGGGGGGGTCTTCCGGGTTTTGGGGGTTCATGCTGTGGCCCAGGCAGGTATAGTCAATGCCCCAGTTACAAAAAATGGTGGTTTAAAGACCCCCTTTTTCCGGAAATTTTTAATTGGGGTTTCAGACGGGTTTTTAATGGTCATTTCCCGGTAAAAGGAAACGATATAGTCAATGTCCAGTTCAAGTAAAATGGTGGTTGAAAGACTCCTTTTCCCGGAACTTTTTAATTTGGGGGTCAGACAGGTATTAAGGGTCATACTCTGGTACGAACAGGTGTAGTCAATGTCCAGTTCAACTAAAATGGTGGTTCAAAGACTCCTTTTTCCGGCACTTTTTAATCTGTGGGTCTTGCAAGTTTGGGGCACATGTCTGGGCCCAGGACAGGGATAGTCTATGTCCAGTGAAACTAAAATGGTGGTTCAAAGACTCCTTTTTCCGGCCCCTTTTTAATCTGTACTTCTGCAGGTTTGGGGCTCATGCTGTGGCCCAAAACAGGATTAGTCTTTTGTCCATTTGAAAATTAAAATGGTGGTTTAAAGACTCCATTTTCCGGCACTTTTAATCTGGGGGTCATGCAGGTTTGGGGCTCATGCTGTGGCCCCAAGGACAGGTATAGTCAATGTCCAGTTAAAACTAAAATGGTTGGTTCAAAGACTCCTTTTTCCCGGCACTTTTTAATCTGTGGGTCAGAAGGTTTAATGGTCATTCTGCGGTACAGGACAGTTATAGTCAATGTCCAGTTCAACTAAATTGGTGGTTGAAAGACTACTTTTCCGGCACTTTTTAATTTGGGGGTTCAGGACAGGTTTAAGGGTCTACTGCGGTCCACGAGAGGTCTAGTCAATGTCCAGTTAAAACTAAAATGGTGGTTGAAATGACTCCTTTTTCCCGGGCCCACTTTTTAATCTGGGGTCAATGCAGGTTTGGGGCTCATGCTGCGTTCCAGGAAACAGGGATATTCAATGTCCAGTTCAAGTAAAATGATGGTTCAAATCTTTACTGCCTTCTGGCACTTTTTTTTTGTGGGGTTGATGCAGGTTAAGGGTCATGTTTGTGGTACAAGACGGGATAGTGAATGGTGTGTGACTTTTTTCTGTGGCTTTTATAACCTAAGTGTGTTGCCTAAGATGTAGCACGTATCCATTTGACTGTTGTGGATTTTAATTCCAGCTTCTCCAGCCCTGTTTGGGTGTAAGAATGAAGGCGTTGTTGCTTTCCCATAGACTTTAATGGTCATCGGTGATAATCTATCATCGACCATCGAATATCTTATTGGTTATTGCCGTCGTCGACCATCGACCCGATGACGATAGTCAACGTAATCGCTCAACACTAGAGGGCATTAACAGTGGAGAAGAGGATGGTGGCAGCAGACAGGTGTGAGGATAGAATGCAGGGGGAGATGTAGAGTTCATTGTCCAGCAAGGGAGTTTAGGGATAAGCAGTAAGTGTGAGGAGAGTGGAGATAGCAATAATGAGGGAAAAGAAAAGCATAGTGTTAGATCACAGCTGATCCCTGTGGGTGGTTTGTCCCTGTAGATCCCTGTAGGTACTGTATATGGAGGCGCTCTCTGGTTGGGACAGTTGATGGAGGCACTCTCTGGCTGGGACAGTTGATGGAGGCACTCTCTGGCTGGGACAGTTGATGGAGGCACTCTCTGGCTGGGACAATTGATGGAGGCACTCTCTGGCTGGGACAGTTGATGGAGGCACTCTCTGGCTGGGACAGTTGATGGAGGCACTCTCTGGCTGGGAGAGTAGATGGGGGAGCTCTCTGGCTGGGGACAGTTGGTGGAGGCACTCTTGGCTGGGACAGTTGATGGTGGCACTCTCTTGCTGGACAGTTTATGGAGGCCTCTTGGCTGGGACAGTTGATGGAGGGCACTCTCTGGCCCGGGGACAGTTGATGGAGGCACTTTTCTGCCCGGGGACGTTGATGGAGGCGCTCTCTGGTGGTATTGTGATGGAGGCACTCTCTGGCAGGGACAGTTGATGGAGGCGCTCTCTGGCTGGTATTGTAGATGGAGGCACTCTCTGGCTGGGGACAGTTGATGGAGGGGGCTCTTGGCT
Organism: Phyllomedusa bahiana; assembly: GCA_025379985.1. Classification (NCBI taxonomy): domain Eukaryota; kingdom Metazoa; phylum Chordata; class Amphibia; order Anura; family Hylidae; genus Phyllomedusa; species Phyllomedusa bahiana. The sequence goes on along the minus strand of JAODAL010031084.1, from coordinate 34,318 downwards.
GGTATTGTAGATGGAGGCATCTCTGGCTGGGACTGTTTATGGTGGCACTCTCTGGCTGGGACAGTTGATGGAAAGGGGCTCTATTTCCTGGGACAGTTGGATGGAGGCGCTCTTGGCTGGGACAGGTGATGGAGGCACTCTCTGACTGAGACAGTTGATGGAGGCACTCTCTGGGGTGGGGCAGTTGATGGAGGCACTCTCTGGATGGGACAGTTGATGGGGGGCGCTATCTGGCTGGGACAGTTGATGGTGGCGCTTCTGGCTGGGACAATTTATGGAGGCGCTCTCTGGCTGGGACAGTTGGTGGAGGCACTCTCTGGCTGGGATTGTTGATGGAGGCACTCTGGCTGGGACAGTTGATGGAGGCTCTCTCTGTCTGGGACAGTTGATGGAGGCTCTCTCTGGGTGGGACAGTTGATTGTGGCACTCTCTGGCTGGGACAGATGATGGAGGCTCTCTCTGGCTGGGACCATTGATGGAGGCACTCTCTGGCTTGGACAGTTGATGGAGGCACTCTCTGGCGGGGACAGTTGATGGAGGCACTCTCTGGCGGGACAGTTGATGGAGGCACTCTCTGGCTGGGACAGTTTATGGAGGCGCTCTCTGGCTGGGACAGGTGATGGTGGCGCTCTCTGGCTGGGACCGGTGGTGGAGGCGCTCTCTGGCTGGGACAGTTGGTGGAGGCACTCTCTGGCTGGGATAGTTGATGGAGGCACTCTCTGGCTGGGACAGTTGATGGAGGCACTCTCTGGGTGGGACAGTTGATGGAGGCACTGTCTGGGTGGGACAGTTGATAGTGGCACTCTCTGGCTGGGACAGATGATGGAGGTGCTCTCTGGCTGGTGTTATGAATGGAGGCACTTTAGCTGGGACATGTATCCCCTGATTATGCTAGCACTCAGTTTTGTGGGCCACTGCTGTAGGTATCACGGGCCCTGGGTCAGAGCAAAAGCCGGTCGAGAAGATGAGAGGGTCACAGGCAGGAGGGGCTGCAGCCGGTCAGTGGCGCTATCTATCTATCTATCTATCTATCTATCTATCTATCTATCTATCTATCTATCATAAACTATTGCATTAATTTTGAAATATCCAGTGATCAAAGTACATGTTTCCAGCAGAATGTCTAGCTGATATATAACTTCTGAGTGACACATTAAACATTAGGGCAATGAATTGTTTCCAGAATGCCAGTAACATGAAGCAATACTTGTAGAGCCAATTATCTCGGTCAGCAACTAAGTAATAAGAATGAAGTAAAATGTGGAACTTAATTTCATATAGACATCTCTACCAACTGCACATTAAAGGGAACTTGTCACATACATTATGCTACCCTTGATAACGAAAGCTCAAGCTAGTGATAGACATACTGTATCAAGTGTTGTGTCCATTATTCTATAAGATGCAGCAGTTTCAGAGCAAATTATTACTCAAATCTGGCAGTTTGCAGCCTGTTCTGTCAGAGAAGAGTCCAGCTTATTCATGAGCAGGCATGAGCCCGTCCACCCACCTTCTGTTTATTCATAGGATTCTATCTATTCAAAGTAATAGGTTTATCATCCATGAGCGGATGGGGCTAGCCACGGGTAGGCCTGCTCATAAATAAGCTGGACTCATCTCTGGCAAAACAGGCTATATACTATCATATTTGAGCATTAAATACTTTGTAACTCCTGTATCTTACAGAATAAGGGACACAGTGCTGGAAGCAGCATGTCTGTCACTAGCTTGTACTGTCCTCAGCAAGGGAGGCATAATCTTTGTGACAGGTTGGGGCCTTGACCTCAAGTGTTCTCCTATGTGTGGTTTCTTCAAAGGATTCTAATAACGATGTGACTATATCATTCTATAACCTTCCTAATGTCTGTTGATTCTGATCCCTCCTGTATTGATTTGATCTGTTTGATTTGCTACTGCCTTTAGCAACCATCAGAGTGTGCTTAAAGTTGTCCAGGATGAGAAAACCACTGCTTCTTTCAAAAAACAGTGATAAACTTGTCCACAGGTTTATATGTGATACTGCAACTCAGTCCCATTGATGTCAATGTAGCCAGGCGGCAGTATCAGATACAGGTTATGGACACTGTTATGTGATACTGTTATTTTCAAAACTGAAAAGTTAAGCAAAAGAGAATATTTATGGGCTACTGGTTAAATACAAAGATCCTTTTAGTCTTAAGCCTGCACCAATTCTAGGTAGTACTAGAAAATCCACATCTTTTCATACATCAGGCCATGACAGACATAAATTTATTTCTGGCTAAAATTTAAAGGGTAACTGTCAGTTGTTAGGTGCTGCCCTATCTGAGAGCAGGATGTGATAGAGTATGGAGAGCTCTGTGATTTATAGGTTTATAGGAGTTGGAGCAGGATTTCTGAATAAAAGAGCAGTGAAAATTCTGACCAGACCCCTTACTAGACAGTGAAAGTCCTGCTGACTTTGCACACATATAGTGAATGACAGCTTTCACTGTACAGTATTAGTGTGTGTACAGAGCAATCTGTAAAAATATCTGTTTTTAATGAGAAATTTTATATAAATTATATATCTCAGAGCTCAGCTTCTTTTCCTTGGACTTGTTTATTTTCTGCTCTAGATTAGGGCAGCATAAACAACCCGACAGGTTCTCTTTAGGCTATGTTCACACGGCGTATTTCGGGACATACTTATGGACGTATTTACGTCCGCAAATAAGTCCCGAAAAAAGTTTCAAATAATGAACAATTAAATTAGCATCGATTCCAATGTAAAATACGGCTCGTCCTTCACACGAGGTGTATTTTCGTGACGTATTTGCGGGCGTAAATACGTCTGTAAATACGATCGTAAAATTAAGTCCCCCTGTCACTTATTGAGGCGTATTTTGTAACGTAAATGCCCCTAATAGTAAAGAATGCGGGAATGTATTTACGTCGCAAAAAAATAAGTGTCACACTTGTGACACGTAATTTGAAAAACGTATTTCGGGGGGACCTTATTTGTGGACGTAATATCAATCCGTAAATATACGCCGAAATAAGGCTGTGTGAACATAGCCACTTACCTATTTTATAGCGACATTTAGATACATTTTTAAAAAGTTTTCTTATTTTTTTTAGAATTATTTCAAAATATTGGGTAAACAAAAGTGCGACTGTCATATGCGTGAGGCACTTTAAATCAATGGCATCTATGAATTATGCCTATAACATAAAATTTACTACTGTTAGTACATATCAATCAACAGTCCTTGGTGGGACCTTGGTGAATGTCCAAGGCTCAAACTTGTAGGCTTGGGGTAGGGAATCTTTATTTGTCATCTGATTTTAATAAACTTTCATTTTATGAAAAAAAATTGTACAACCAATCACTGACCATTGGCCCACTAGAGGGAGTTGATTCTTGGACCCTCACCCTTTTTACAAAGCTTACTGTACATTACTTCACATTACTACACATGCCTACTTGATTTTCTGTCCTATCGTAGTTGCATGTCCGAACGGCATGGGATTTTCAGCCGGTTTGTGGTTTTTCAGAACGCCTGGAAAAAATAACGGCCGAAAATCATGATCGAGCACAATTGTGCTCTATGAAAACCGTGCAGCAGTTCACACTAAACGGCGTTTTTTCACGTCCGGCAGTTTTTTCGCCCGCGGTCTGGCCGCAATAACATTGTGATTGCTATACTATCTCTTGTCCGGTTTACCAGACGGAATCTGTGACAAGTCAATGTCGAAGGGGAGAGGGCTTCTTCTCGACATCGCGGGGGAAACAGCTGTCCCCCCCCTGGGACGTGGGGTCACGGCCGGCAAATCAGGACAAAAACCTCAGCATCCTACTCCATCCCACACCTGTCCAGGACACCCTCATCCCCTGTCCAGGACAACCTCAGCCCTCCTCCATTCCCCCTGTCCAGGACATCAGACACTCGTCACAAGCCCTAGCCTCCTCTGTTCAAATGACCCTCCATCCCGGCCCTTCTGTCAAGAGGGTAATTATTACCATTTGGGGTACTATGGTGGGGGTATTTTTTCATGTGGGGGGGCACAGTTAGGAAGATGATAAAAAAAGTTAGGAGTTTTAGGTGTTTGTGTTTTAAATTCTACAGGGAAGAGTGGTGGTCAGGAGAAGTCATCATGGTGATCTGGACAGGATGGAGAAGAAAAAGGAAAGTGAATGACAAGACATCACCAGTGAGTCACTAATGCACTATTTATCTACCACTATATGAGAACTGTATGACAGTTATATTGGTCTTGGTATAATGGTTTACATTCAGTAACAGTATGGTGGTAGTATTCAGTGTCTTCATGGTGTAGATATGTGGTGATGATGTTGCGGTTTTATTTTATCTTTGTATACTGTTATTTGGTTATATTGGTCTGGGTATACTGCTTTCGTCAGTACCATTATAGGGCAATCATGTGTCAGTATTTGCTGGCCTTTGTATACATACAATATAGATAAACTGTATATTTTAAAATCCAACAAGAACTAAATTGAAAAACAATGGCGCAATTGCATTTTTTTTTAAATTTTTGGGGAGGTCACCCTAGAATTATTTTTTCCTTTTTCTGCGGTTAGGGGTATAGCAGCGGAGTAGGGAAGGGATGGGGCCACAGGGTTGGTGGGGGGCCCCAGACGCTTAAGCTGTGTGGGGCCCTGAAATTTCTGATGGTGGCCCTGCTTACAGTTGAAACCAGAAGCTTACATACACTATATAAAAAGACACATATGCATGTTTTTCTCACTACCTGACATGAAATCAGAATAAACCTAACCCGTTTTAGGTCAATTACCAAAATAGTATTATTTGCCAAATGCCAGAATAATGAGAGAGAATTTTGAAGCCATTTGTATTACTTTCAAAAGTTCACATACTGTCAGGTTTCCCTGATCTCCTGCTTCTAAGGTGCAATGCTCTGCATGGGTTAATTCACCTTGTCTGTCTTCACACCCTTGGAGAAACTTTGCTGGTGAGCTCAGTAGTGACAGCTCTACAACCACTCGGGATAGAGGGTGTGTCACACAGGCCAATAGGAGGGACCAGAGACCGTACCAATCAGGTGATGGGGCAGTGTCCGGGCACTCCATTTAAACCTCCACAGATCTTCCTGCCTTGCCTGTGAAAGGCTCTACCTGCTAGTTTCTCCCTGTTTCCATATTGTGCTTTCCTTATTACCAGATCACGGCATGTGTTCTTGACCCCGGCTTGTCTCCTGATTCGTTACCTCGTTCCTGATTGTGTTCTGATTCCTGGTTTGTTTTCCGATTTGTGCCCTGACATTACCGCTCTGTTGCTGACCTGGACTGTTTGACCTTTCTCTCTCCCGACGGGCCCTGGACCTAATAGCGTAGGGACTGATGCCCAGTTGGGGGCTGCCATTTAGGGCAGTTTGTCAAGTAGGCAGGGACAATGGGATGAGGTTCAGTAAGGGCTCACTGTGCTTCCCTTGACGTGACACATACACTAGGATTACTATACCTTTAAACAATTTGGGACAACCCATATGATGATGTCATGTCTTTGGAAGCTTCTGATTTATTGCCAACATCTGCATTAATTAGAGACACAGCTGTGGATGTATTTTTACGCACACCAGAAACTCACTGATTCTGTGTGTAACATCATGGGAAAGTCTAATGAAATCAGCCAAGATATCAGGAAGAGAATTGTGGACTTGCACAAATCTGGTTCATCCTTGGATGCAATTTCCATATACCTGAAGGTGCATCGTTCATCGGTAAAAACAATTATACACAAGTTCAAGATGGGAATGTCCAGCCATCCTACTGCTCAGGAAGGAGATGGGTTCTGTGTCTCAGAGATGAACGTGCTTTGGTCCGACGTGTACATATCAGCCCCAGAACAAAAGCAAAAGACCTTGTGAAGATGCTGATGGAAGCTGGTAAGATTGTGTCAGTATCCACAGTGAAGGGGCATTGATAGGGTCCTAAAACATTCGGAGCACGGGCCCTTTGTTAGCGGCGATCGTAAGGAACAGCCGCTGTCTGCCACACATTTAGATGTTCAGGAAAGTCCACATGTGTGAAGGGGTTATTTAAACTCTGCTCTTGACTCCCTTGCTGATGGTCTCCGACCACATACCCCATCCTCCCAGCCCAGGACCCACAGCATCATACCTCTCCTCCCTCCTGCTACATTCAAAATATAGGACGCACCACATTTTCCTCCCAAAGTGGGGGGCAAAAAAGTGCCTCTTATAGTCTGAAAAATATGGTATATGTGATAATGTAGTGTAACTCCTTAATGACACAGCTGTTTTCTTTTTTTTCTTCTTTTTTGATCTACGCCTTCCAAAACCTATAACTTTTTTTTTACGTTGATGGAGCTGTGTAAAGGCTTATTTTGTGCAGGATGAGTGGACGTTTTCACTGGTACCATTGTGGGGTACATTTGTATTTTTGATCACTTTGTATTCCAAATTTTATAAGGCAAAGTGTATAAAAAATCCTGGTATTGTATATTTTTTTTACAGCGCTTAGGCTATGTTCACACGGCTTAACTGCGGGACGTAATTACGCCCCGCAATTACGCCGTGTGGACGGGGGCGGGAGCGGGGGAGTGAGGGGGGGGGGTCGGCACTTAGCCGGCCCATAGACTTGCATTACCAGCGGCGCGTATACGCCGCTGGTAATTCACATGTCAACTATCTCCCCGCCCAGCAGATTCGCCGAGCAGGGAGAGGAGACGTAATCCATAGTTCTCTATGAGAACTATGGATTACCGTAATGACTGGGCCGTTTTCAGCCCGTAATTTGCGCACTTCGGCGCATTATTACGGACCGAAATACGGACCATTTTAAGCCGTGTGAACATGGCCTTATTGTGGGGCATAAACACGTTTACAGCGATACCCAATTCCTACCAATTTATAGGTTTTTTTTTCTAATGTTTGTAGTAGTGTTACACAAAAATAAATAGAATAAAATGTTCTCATTGTAGCCGGGTTTCAATTGTTTTTGATTACTTTTATCTTCTATTGGACGCGGCATGAACTAAATAAATGTTTATGTCATTTTTGTAGCAGCGTTTGGAGGGGGTAAGGTAAATTCCCATGTTTAATAGCACAGAGTTGATATGCCCACTTTGATGAACCCAAAATTTGTGGGGGGGAAATACAGCCCCAAATCGTCGGCAAATAAGCCGGGAAGGGGGCCTTAAAAATTCTAATAGGCATTTTTTTTTTCATTGGTACCATTTTTGGTTTTTAATTTGATTTTTTGAAACTTTTTATTCCATTTTTTGGGAACAGCGGGAAAGAACAAAAAAATGTTTTTTTTCTTTTTGTAGCAGCGTTCATGGAGGGGGTAAGGTAAAATATCAGTTTTATAGCACAGAGTTGATATGCACATGATAATGCCAAATATGTGCACTTTTTTTTCAATTTTTCATTGATAAGCATTTGTAATGGGGAAAGGATTGTGTGCGGTCCTAGAAGCTCCTGGGCTGTTTAGGCAGCTCTGGAAGACTTGAGGAAACCAGAAGTTTGTCCTTGTTTCCATAGTGATGTTGCCGACGATCTTTTTTAGGAGCCGACAAGAGGAGGCAGGAAACCTTGCTGTATGTGCTGGAGCTAGGGGTGAGGGCTGGTGGTGCAGCTCTGAAGAATATTGTGGGGCTGCTCTCACTGCTCCCTGCACGGAGTGGTGAAGCTATGGTGGTGGACGGAGCTTCTCACTGCAGTGAGCATAGAGAGTTAGGGCATGTTCACACAGTTTATTTGGACAAGATTTTGGACAAGGTTTTCGTCCAAAACGCTTCCAAAATGCCCCCAGATCATTTCATTGTTTCCTATGTAAAACCTTGTAGTTCACACACGACGAGGATTTTACACACTTCTTTGGGCGTTTTTGCACGTTTTGGCCGCGGTTTCGGGTGAAAACCTCATCGAAAACCTGATCTAAAACCTCGCCGAGAAATGCCTCTAAAACCTCTTCTGAAGAAGAGTGGTTCAGGCGAGGTTTTGATGTGGTTTTGGGCAAGGAAACGCTCGAAAGACATCGTCCAAATAAGCCGCGTGAACAAGCTCTTAGAGTATGTTCACACGGCGTCTTGTGTCCATGTGAACATACGCTTTTGTGATGCTTATCTGGGTCTGTCTGAACGGATCCAGACACGCATCTAACAATTGCATAATTTAACTTTTCCCGGCAATGTAAACCATTGGGTTCAAACTGATGATGCCGATGTTGTTAAATAGGTTGTGGGGTGCGTTTTGGGTGCGCCCCAAAGAAATGACTGTCAATTCTTATGTGAACGCTGTTGTGGTTTACTTCCCGGAGGTTAAATGCACTGCTAATTGTTGATGCATGTCTGGGTCCTTTCGATGGCCCCGGGACATGCATCACAAAAGGTATTTAATGGAGACAACACCGTGGAACATACCTTTAGGAGACAATATTGGGGCGCAGGCTTTCACCGGGGTTTCTCCCCCGATAAAATGCCTAGCGAAATGAGTGCTGTATCAACATGGGCTGAAGTGCCACTCTGCCAGGAAGAAGCCATTGCTCCAAAAGAAACATAAAAGCCACTATATACAGGAACAAAGACCTAGATTTTTTTAGAAATGTATTCCAAACTGTAATAAAAAGCACACTTCAGCCGGCAAAAAATGCATCCTCACTCCTGTAGGCTCCTCACTCCTGTAGCCTGTAGGTTTTAGTACAAAAAAGTAATTGGTCACAGAAAATGTCGATGCCACACAAATTTCAAAAATAGAGAATGTTTGGATTTTTTTACAGTACCAAAACATAATGAAAACCGTAAATGTTTAGTATTTCCGGATTTCTAACAACCTTTAGAATACAGACAACACATAGGGCGACATTTTTGAATTCCCCAAGGGGGGGCCCCCTTTTCCCCAGTTTCAGATGAAATTTGGCCCGGGTTTATGTCGGGGTGGGGCAGCTATAATAATGAAAGTCCGGCGCCCGCCCGTGTTTGGGGCGTGCGGGGGAAAGGGGGAGTGCGGGATGACTAGATTTGCCGCCCAGGTATGCGTCATTCATGGGGGTAAAATCCCCCGCGCCCCGCCAGTGTGGAGGCGCAGTGCGGGGACGAGGGCAGTGGGGGCTGCGCCTAAGATTCGCCGTCCCAGGGGTTGCGCTATTCATGCGGGGGAAAAATTCCCTGCGCCTCCCATGTTGGGGCCCCGTGGGGACTTAGGCAGAAGGGACTGCGCCGAAGATTGTTCCCATTCGAGACAGGTGGAAAACAGGAGAAAAACATTTAACATGTCCGTTCGGAGTAGAATCAAAAAATCACCCTTTTTAAAAGGTGTAAAACATTTTTAGAAAAGGCTCAAATCTCAAAATAAAAAAAAAATTTAAAAAAAAAAACCCTTTAAAAAAATCTAGAAGGCGCAATACGAATTAGGATAATGGAAATTGCCCCGGAAATCAGTAATTCAAAATTTTGAAAACATTCTCATTGGTCGGCAGAAAACCCGCCAATAGAATAGGGCGACAGTGAACCATTAAAAAACCCATAAAGTATTGACCAATCGACAAAGGCGGGACAGTTCAAAATACAGTAAAAATGCAGAAAAGAGCTGATTGGCTGAGCTAGCGGGGGCTTGGCTATCTCGGCCAATCAGAATAGGAGCGACAGGGACCATTATAGCCTATGGAGAAGTTTGAACCAATCAAAATTCAAAGGGTGGACAGTTCAAAATACAGTAAATGCTGAAAAGAGCTGATTGGTTGAACTAGCGGGGGTTTGGCTATCCCAGCCAATCAGAGCGCGAGCGACTTCTCCCATTGTAGTCTATGGAGAAATCGGCGCAATGAATTCTTGTCTCTCAGCGCCGTGCGGCATGGAGTATGATTAAAAAAATAATTTTTATTAGTTGTAAAATATTCTCGCTGTATCACCTACAAACCATCCCACTCTTACTAAAACATACAGATGTGAAAAAATTGAATTCAGCCTTTACAAAATTTATTTGGTCTCTAAAGGCCCAGATTGCCCTCCCAGCTCTGCTTCCGAAAGCTCAGGGGGGAGTCAATTTTCCAGACGTGCGTACCTACAATCTAGCCTGTCTGGCGAGACATTGTATAGACTGGATTCGGGGTACGGAATTCTATTCCAACACAAACTTAGAGGCATCGTATGCATCCCCTTGGTCACTCGCAGCCTTATTACATACCAAATACGAGCATATACCATGCACATCAGGGGGAATCTGGTATTTAAAGATACCATAGCATCTTGGAAAGCTATCAGGAAAATATGGAAACTCCCTTGGTCAATAAGTAAGTACATGCCACTGCAAGGTCATCCAGAATTTTCCCAGGGCCTGGATAACAAACAGTTTGCTGTATGGAGTAGGAAAGGAATCTTGGAGATTCAGCATCTGTGTGAGCTGCCATCAGGGAGAGTCCTATCCTTTCAGGAATTCAGGGATCTCCACGACATACCAGCCACACATTTCCTAGCGCATGGACAAATCACAAGCTTCCTGAGGTCTAGAGCAGGACGAATGCAGGTGGTCTTAAATGACTCGACATTAGATAGCTTTACTGTGGACACGGGCAATAAACACACATTGTCATCCTATATAAAACCCTACGAGACCCTGCAGTTCACGCCATGGAAGGTACACTATTTAAACATTGGAAAGAAGTGTTCAGCAATCCAGAAACACACACGATGGTTTCTGGAGGCTGGAACGCAATATCTAAGCTGATCTCCAGTGAAAAATGGAAAGAATCTCAGTTTCGGTTTATACACAAGGCGATCTATGGCTTTAATATACCTCCGCACCCCGGGGCTCCTGGCAGACTGATAGTCTGTCCCAAGTGCCAGACTCCGACAACTGATATGGTGCACGGGATGTGGCATTGCGTAGCTACCCAGGGTTTTTGGAGAAAGTTGCTAGCCTTGCTCAGGACAAAAGGAAATATTCAATTAGAATTTACACCAGAGGTGGTATTATTTCACAACATACCCCCACTGGGGGTGAATACCTTATTCGTACATGTATTCTTATTGGGAGCGAAGAGATGTATTTTAGAGAAGTGGGTGGAGCCTGATATGGTTTCCTTGGATATGGGGCTTAATAGTGTCAAAAAAATATATCTCCTTGGAAATGATACTAACGGAACGCCAGAAAGATTCCCAGTCAGACAAATTCTTTGCACAATGGCAAACATTCATGACAAGATTTATGTCAGATGTGGAAATTGCCCGTATTGTATCCCCCTTTAGGCATTCAGGGTGGTATCTCAGGCCGAGCTATCGGGAACACTGGAAGGTTAAGCTGCCTCCAGTCCAGCCAAGTGGCTTTGGTCCTGATTGGCCCTGGCTCAGGGAATGAGATCTCTGGACGTGACGCCTCTGTCTTTTCTATGGCAACACATACCCCTTCACTCACATCCAAACTTCACTAGGTATTATCATATCTAAACATTAAATGCAGTAGGGCGAATGTCCTGGTCGTGGGGATCCCGTTCTTTCTTCTTTCACTGCACGAGTTTGTAGTTTTAAAGTTAATACTTAATGTTGTGAGGTTTTTTTTTTTTTTGTTTTTTTTTTCTTTTGCTAACAGTTCAAGACATCTTTGCCTATATGCTAGGGCAACAACAAAGCAAGGGGGTCCGACGGCAAATAAGGAACTATGTGTGAAGGTGCGTTCCAGGGTCGGGTCTGGGCCACTCTGGCTCATTCATGTTGGGCGATGGGCCTGGATGTGGTCCAGGGAAGGTACCTAAGTTACTGATTAGGTATGTTTGCTGTTATATGATTCTCTGAATAGCGAGGATAGAAAACGAAAACTTTATGGAATTCTACTGCTACACACAGATAGTGTTATTTGATTAAGCTGTTGTTTCATTTTGTGAAATACAAAGTGCACAGAATTGTATTAACAGGTATATGATGTAATCTTTAATATGTGAAAAGCAATAAAAATGAGTTTTCAAAAATATTCTCTGAAAAAGAGCTCAAACCTCCTATAAACATAAATCAATTAAATCCCGAACAACGCGTTTGTCGCCGAGACCGGCGCTACATCTGGAATTGGGATATAGAGAATTGACGGGAAATACAGTAATTCAAATTGTTTAAGCTCTTCTGATTGGTCGGCAGAAGCCAGCCAATCAGAATAGGAGCGACAAAGACCCATTATATCCGATGGAGAAGTTTGGACCAATCAAAATCAAAGGCGGGACAGTTCAAAATACAGTAAAAATACAGAAAAGAGCTGATTGGCTGAGCTAGCGGGGGCTTGGCTATCCCTGCCAATCAGAGCGCGAGCTACTTCTCCCATTGTAGTCGATGGAGAGCTCGGCGCAATGCAAGCTCGGCGCTCAGCACCGTGCGGCATGGAGTATTAATAAAAAACTCATTTTTATTAAGTGTAAAACATTAAAAGATAAAGCGCTGAAATCTTCTATAAAAATACATCAGTTAAATCCCTAACAACGCATTTATCATGTTTATTTCTTTATTTTCGATAGCCCCTGATCTATAGTATGGGTGTAACAAAAATAAAGAAATAAACATGATTTTATTGAATTAATATATTTTTTTTTATTTACCCCAATATTATTGTTCATTTTATATACACATCGGTACAACTTCTGTACTCTTATCATTTGATTTCGGCCATGTACTGTTGTATTCCCGATTGCATTAGAAAACCCATAGGAGCATCGCTCGCCCTCCCATTGGTCCAAATAACCGCAGCTCTTTTAAGTTAGCCGATCACAGAGCTCGCTCGGAATTTCTTTTCCCCATAGAACTCTATGAGAAAGTAGCTCGCGCTCTGATTGGCTAATCTGGACGAGCCCCCTCTAGCTCAACCAATCAGCTCTTTTCTGTATTTTTACTGTATTTTAAACTGTCCCGTCTTTGAATATAATTGGTCAATATTTCTCCATAGGTTAGAATGGGTCCTTGTCGCTCCTATTCTGATTGGTCAATACTCCTCCATAGGATATAATGGGCCACTGTCGCTCCTATTCTGATTGGCTGGTTTATGCCGACCAATGAGAAGAGCTTAAACAATTGGAATTACTGTATTTCCCGGCAATTCTCTATATTGCAATTCCTGATGTAGCGCCGGTCTCAGCGACAAACGCGTTCTTAGGGATTTAACTGATTTATTTTAGAGAAGGTTTTAGCTCTTTATCTGATGATGTTTTACACTTAATAAAAATGAGTTTTTTATTCACACTCCATGCCGCACGGCGCTGAGAGCCGAGATTTCATTGCACCGATCTCTCCATAGACTACAATGGGAGAAGTAGCTCGCGCTCTGATTGGGATAGCCAAGCCCCCGCTAATTCAACCAATCAGCTCTTTTCAGTATTTTTACTGTATTTTGAACTGTCCCGCCTTTGATTTTGATTGGTTCAAACTTCTCCATAGGTTATAATGGATCCCTGTCGCTCCTATTCTGATTGGCCGAGATAGCCAAGCCCCAAGCCTTTATAAAGGCGATTTTTTCGGAATCCTACTCCATGCTGCACGGAGCTGAGCACCGAGATTTCTGTTGCGATCTTCTATGCTTCCTCGCATGTTCCGTTCTCGCTTCACTTCGCCTCCGCCGGAGCATTTAGACCACAATAAACTAGGTCTGACTGTCGGAGCAGCTGAGAGCTGCAATGCGCCTCACTTTGCCGACTCGCGATCGTACATGCCTCGGAGTGTTCGAGCGCGCCGCGTCCCGCCCCGGAATGCCTACAGCGCGCCCACACCGTGCCCATTGCCCGCCCCTTCATGCGGGGCGCAGCTGAAAGTGGCGAACGCTGCGCCTAACACCGCATCCCTGCGTCCGACAGGGGGATTCGGGACTGGAGGCACAGAATACGCCAAAAAACAGGTGAAAAGCCCGATCATACATGTCGCCCATAATTTTTACCGAATATTGAACGTGATAAAAAACAAAACACCCGTAAACATGTCACATATACTTTTTTTCACATTTTTCCACACTTAGAATTTTTTTGCAATTTCCAAGTATATTCTATGGTAATATGAATGACACCATTAGAAAGTACATCTTGTCCCACAAAATAAAAGCCCTCATATGTCTATGTAGGTGAAAAGATAAAAATGTTATGGCTTTTGGAAGGCGAGGATGTAAAAACGAACATGGAAAAAAAATAGGCCTCGACGTTAAGGGGTTAATCTTCTTAAGAGCTGCACTTCTTCCTGGGTTAGACAAGAAACATTTAAGGTGGAGTTTACCTCTTTTTTTTAACATATTTTATTTTTTTTTCTTATAGCTATATAATGCCTCTTCACTGCCCTCCTGCTTAAGTAGCTTAAATGTTTTCTTTTTGTCATTTATTGCCTCCTTTACATCTCTGTTTTAAATCACTGTATTTCCATAAGGTACAGTCGCATAACTACCGTGGTAGCAGACGTAGCAGCTGCTACGGGGCCTGGGACCTTAGGGGGCCCGGGCCCGTGGCAGCTGCTAGTGCTTCTGCCACCCTGGTAGTTCCACTCCTGCGTCCGCCTGCAATGAATGTAACTGTTCACTGCAGGTGGGGTGGACCTGCGGGGCCCAGCGCATCGTGCTTCTGAACGCCCGGGACCTCTGTTCCGAGCGGTGAAAGGCAGGACTGCCTGGTCTTAGTAGAGTGGAGGCCTAAAGCCTTAAGCATCAAGCCTACCAGGCACCGGTCCACAGTGCTGACGTGGGGCCGCGATGACATTATCTCGCCGCCTGTGCTGAGCACAGATAGTGGCCGGGAGCTGAGCTGGTCACATTGAGAGATCGTGGGACAGGTGAGTAAGTCATTTCTTATTTTTATTAAGATTAATAAAGCCTATCTAAGCCCTGCTACCTATATATGGCCCCTACAGCCTACCATAAACCATGTCTGCCTACGTATATGACACCTATTACCTACCCTAAACCCTGCCTACATATATGGCCCCTATAGCTATCTAAACCCTGACTGCCTACCTATATGGCCCTTATGCCCTACCTAAACCCTTCCTGCCTATTTATATGGCTCCTATGCCCTACCTAAACCCTGCCTGCCCACATATATGGCCCCTATAGCTACCTAAACTCTGCCTTCCTACCTATATGGCTCCTATACCCTACCTAAACCCTGCCTCCCTACCTATATGGCCTCTATAAACCTCCTGCCTGCCTATATGGGGCCCTATAGCTACCTAAACCCTGCCTGCATACATATATGGGGCCCTATAAGCTACCTAATCCTTGCCTTCCTGCATGGGGTCCCTATAGCTACTTAAACCCTGCCTACCTGCCTATATGGGGATTCTATAGCCTACATAAACCCTGCCAGCATATATAGTATAGGTGTTATTTTAGGGGGTGTGGAGGGAACTGGTCCCTCCCACTTTTTTCTTGGTGGGGGACTGTCCCCCACACTTTTTAGCCACCTCAATAAAAAATAATCCATATGAAAGCATGAAAATACGATAAGTCGCTACAGCAAATTTATCAAATTTGTAAACCTTATTCCTAAATATAGAATATTTGGAGAAAATGAAAGTGAATGGGGCCAGCCCCATGGCCTTTTAGAAGTGTGGATTGGCCAACATGTACTTCTAAAACACCCGGCATGTAGCAGAGCACACAGTACAATACGCCCAGCTATACGCCATGAGGGTACATACACGTGCAAGATATGAATGCTGATTCTGGGCCGGATTCAGTGCTGGATCTGCCTCAGAACCGGCTTCCAATCCGACAAGAAACTGATTTACATTATACCCTATGTAAAATCAGTGTCGTCATTAATATGACACTGATTTTACTTGAGTATTTTCATTGTGTACTATCAGAGCCAACAAAGAATAATTTTAGTCATTTTATGCAATAACATAAATACAGGATAGGAGGCAGAAATTTGCCTTGGGCAAGATGGGTAATATGCTCTTCGGAATTCTGCCTTTGCAAGCGCACATTTGCAAAGAGCAAATTACACTGTCAGGGCCAAAAAACAGTAATGTGAACTCACCCTAAGTGTGTGGTGTGTCTGTGTTCAATATATGTATATATACACAATTTCTGGGGTACCTTTTCTAATGTAGTTAGTCTCTGGGGTACAGTGTTAAATGTAATAATGTCTAGGGTATGGTGTAATATAATCTCTGTTGTACAGTGTGTAATGCAGTAATCTCTGGGGTACGGCATGTGATGTAATCTATGGGGTACAGTGTGTAATGTAATCTCTGGGGTACAGTGAGTAATGTAATCACTGGGGTACGGTGTGTAATGTAGTAATCTCTGGGGTACGGTATGTAATGTAATCTCTGGGGTACAGTGTGTAATGTAATCTCTGGGATACGTTGCGTAATGTAGTAATCTCTGGGGAACGGTATGTAATGTAATCTCTGGGATATGGTGTAGTGTAATCTCTG
Organism: Phyllomedusa bahiana; assembly: GCA_025379985.1. Lineage (NCBI taxonomy): Eukaryota > Metazoa > Chordata > Amphibia > Anura > Hylidae > Phyllomedusa > Phyllomedusa bahiana. The sequence goes on along the minus strand of JAODAL010031084.1, from coordinate 17,960 downwards.
GGGTGCAATGAGTAATGTAATGTAATCACTTGGGTACAGTGTGTAATCTAATCTCTAGGGCAGTGTTCCCCAACTCCAGTCCTCAAGGCCCACCAACAGGTCATGCTTTCAGGATATCCCACAGAATGCACTGACAATAATGAAATTACCTGTGCAGCATAATTAACTCACCTGTGCAATGCTAAGGAAAGCCAGAAAACATGACCTGTTGGTGGGCCTTGAGGACTGGAGTTGGGGACCTCTTCTCTAGGGTATAGTGTGTATGGTCATCTCCTGGGTACAATGGGTTATGTAGTAATCTCTGGGGTACAATGTGTAATGTAATGTCTTGGGTACAGAGTATTACCTAATCTGTGGGGTACAGTGAGTAATGTAATCTCTTGGGTACAGTGCATAACCTAATCTGTTGAGTACAGTGAGTAATGTAATCTCTGGAGTACAGTGTATAATGTAATCTCTGGGGTATGAGTAATGTAATCTCTGGAGTACAGTGAGTAATGTAATTCATTTTTAGGGTTCAGTGTATAATATAATACATTTTTGGGGTATAGTGAATAATATTTCTTGAGTACAATGTTGAATTCATTCCTAAGGTGCAGTTAGTAATGTAATTTCTGTGGCTACCATGTGTAATATAATTATTTTCTGGGGTGCAGTGAGTGATGTAATTTCTAGTGTATGGTATGCAATAAAATACATTTTGGGGTACCATATGTGACATAAGTGATTCCTAGGGGTACAGTGAGATTGGTTTCTCTTATTTTCTTCATTCTGTTGTGTGCATTACAAATTTAATGGAGCAGTGATGGGGGATGAGCGGTTAAGCTAAATTTGCTGCATTACGCAATGTTTTTTATTTCCATGTAGAGGGGGAAATATTGTAGGTGGGCTGGTTCGGCATCAATGCCAGGGCTGTTTTTTAGTCCCAGTCCGGCCCTGAACTTCAGTAATGATCAAACTGTAGTATTTAAAGGGGTTTTATCGTTTCATCATTTGGCAGCCATTTATACTGGTTGCTAAGGAGAGCTTATGAAATGGAGGGGCATGTTTCTCCTCCCAGGAGGGAGTATCTTCTCTCTCTGCAGACACGTCCCAAAGTGTGCACGTGAAATTCATTCTGTGTCAGCGGGTGGGGGGGGGGGGGGGGGAGAGATTCTCAGCTGTCGGAGACTAAGGAATCATTGGAAGTGAAAAGTTAAGTGTAACTCGATAGTGTATATCTACATTTCTCGCTCTCGACATACTTTGTAACTAGAATGGGCATTTGACATCCAGGACTCTTTTTTTTCTCTCTCACACACAGTGATATATCCTGCAGATTATTACACCTCTGACCTCTACAGATCTGTAGAACAAAACTATACACTTTATCTGTTTGTGTTTACATGGGACTACACAAGATTTCTCTCTCTGCTGAAGGACCACTGATCGCTGTCAGTGAACGAATACAGCAAAGCCTGCACCGCTCATGTCGACTGATTGCTGTCAGTGAACAAACGCAGCAAAGTCCGCACCGCACACATCGACTGATTGCTGTCAGTAAACGAACGCAGCAAAACCCGCACCACACACGTCGACTGATTGCTGTCAGTGAACGAACGCAGCAAAGCCCACACGGCGACTGCTTGCCGTCAGTGAACGAACGCAGCAAAGCCCGCACGGCGACTGCTTGCCGTCAGTGAACGAACGCAGCAAAGCCCGCACGGCGACTGCTTGCCGTCAGTGAACGAACAGCAGCAAAAGCCATGCAAACAACAACACACGTCGACTGATTTATGTCATGAACGAATGCAGCAAAGCCCGCACCACACACGTCGACTGATTTCTGTCAGTGAACGAACGCAGCAAAGCCCGCACCACACACGTCGACTGATTCCTTTCAGTGAACGAATGCAGCAAAGCCCGCACCGCACACGTTGACTGATTTCGTCAGTGAACAAACGCAGCAAAGCCCGCACCGCACATGTCGACTTTAAGTTAACAACAGTGACAACAAACCCCCTTACTTTTATTTTTTGTCAAAAAAAAGCATAGGGTTTATAATTTCATTTTAATATATATTAGAATCATTTTTTTACCTTTTTTACCAATCTGGGCCCTTTTCTATACCCAAAAACCTTTAACCCCTCCCGGGCCTATATGGGACCCTATAGCTTCCCTTTAAACCCGGGGCCCCTGTATAGCCAAAGCTAAAGCCTCCCCTATTTGGACCCCCTATGCCTATTTACTACCTACCTAAAGCTTCAAATAAACTGTATCCTTGTAATTTAAAACCACCCAATCATAAAGGGCTCAAAACCCCCATGTCTCCCTTATCCCCACTATTTTCATATTTTTCTTCAGCAATAAATAATTCTAGTTTATTTATTTTATTGGTGAGACTCCTGTCATTGGTCAGCAGGGAATTTAGAGGTTTTTAGGTCCCTATTAGCTATTACTACACCCCCCCCTAAATCCCCCCCTACGATTTTAAATTTGAAAAATTTTTTCCCCTAATTTTTGTAGTTTTCCCCCCGACCCTAGTTTAAATATTTCCAAGTTTCCCCTTTCCCCTTTTGTCCCCCCAAAAAACAGTGCACCCCTCCCCATTAGGGTCCCTAGCAAGTCTGTAGCCAAGACTCATCTCTACAGAATTTACCACACAAACATTTTAGAATCTGCACTTTTCCAGCACTTATATACTTTTCCTACTGGAAAGGGAAATTTTTATACTCCCCCACCCCAATGGGGGGCGTAAAAAAAAACATTTTCAAAAACCCCCCCCCCCACAGCAAACCCCCTTTCCGCTCAAAGAAAGCTTGGGGGCCTGCTGTTGAGGGGTTGGGGAGTCACCCATCATTGCTAAAAAACCCCCCCTTTGGTAGGGGAGGGATATAGGGAAAACTCTGCCCCCCCAAATAGATAGGTAGGTATATAGGTCCCCTTTAGTTGGTAAGGTTAAAAAAAGCCCTTTCCCAGTAGGTTTTTTATTTATATATGTCTTTTCAGTAGGTAGCTATATAGCCCCTGGTGGGTAGGAATATAAGTCCCATTAGTAGGTAGCTAGGTATGTAGGGAGATTTCCCCCTTTTTGGAGATCCCTAGTTGCTGAGTGAACCCAATTGTTATGGCTCCAGCCCCCGGGGAACGCCTGGGCCTGCTACCACCTCTACAATAAAATACGATAATTCATTATCCACACAAGACAGGTTTTCCGTTTAAAACCAAAAAAAAACCCCTTTTAAAACTACAGAAAGTATACAAATCCCCCTTGGTAAAAAATGACATGACTGACATGCGCATTTTAAAAGGCCGGAGAAACAAACTTTTTCAGCTTACATTGCATTTTAAAAAAATAAATCGGCTGAGTTTCCATTAAATTTTTAAAAGCCCAAATAAGAAACACAAAAAAATTTTTCTTTAAAAAATTTTTTCAAGGCCGAAGCGAAGGTGAGAGCCCCTTTGGGAAATTGTATTTTTGTGTTGGACACAAATTTTTTTTTCTTGGGTCGGCCCAGGATTTTTAAAACCCCTTTAAAACTTGACATATGCCCCTTGGTAGCTGGGTATTTAGGTTTTCCAAAAGGGGGTAGGTATGTAGCCCCACCCAAAGAAGGAAGTTAAGCATATAGGCCAGTACAGTAAGTAGGAAAATATAGATTCCTAACAGGTACGTATGGTGGACCTATACTGTAGCTACATAGGGCCCCATGTAGATAAGTAGGTATACAGCCACTTTCAGTAGCTGGGAATTTAAATAAAGGGAAAAAAATAGTCCTCTCAGTAGTTTGGGGTATTTTAGGTCACCCCATGGTAAGAAGGTAAAATTGGGTTTCCCATAGAAAGGTTTGGTAAATAAAAGGCCCAATTGGGTTGATAAGTGTTTTGGGGTCCCCCAAATTTTTGGAAGGTAAATAGCTCCCCCAAAAAATTTAGTAATTATAAATTCCGCCCAGTGGGTTGTTTAAATTTAATAGGCCCCCCCCTGTATGTAGGTAAAAAATATACCCCTCCCCCCCCCCCAGTATGTAGGTAGGTATATAGACCCCCTCCCAAGATTTTTTTTTGGGAAAATAGGTTGTCCCCCCTTTTGTAGGGAGGGATATAGACTTTCCCCCATTTTGGGAGAAAGAAATACAGGCTCCCCCCTTAAAGGGAGGTAGAGATATAGCTCCTGTTACACAGGTGGTGTAATTTTCCCCCAAACCCCGCACAAGCAACACCAAAAACGCCGTGTCCCGAAGCCGGGAATGCACTGGCAATCTGCCCTGCCCGTATTTTTGAGATTAAATTGATCCTTTCCCTATTGGGAATTAAAAACCCCCCAGCAGGGAAAAATTTTTTTTTGATCTATATATTTGTAAAGAGGGTTTTTGATTTTTGTGGGACAAAATGTACTTTTTAATGGCAGTGAAATCACCATAGTGCCCCTAAATTCAAACCCCGCCCATTTGGGGTGCAGAGCTAACAATGGCTGGAAGACAGGAGATCATACTTCTACGCAGGGGCATAACTAGAAATGGCAGGGCCCCGTAGCAAACTTTTCAATGCCCCCCCCCCATGTCCATAAAAAAAAAAATTTACTTATCCCCCGTTCCATCAAGACAGAAAATATAGTGTACCCGAGACCCATCCACACCCGCCAGTCACATCCAGCCCATGCCACTCACATGCCTGTCACATCCCGATTATGTCACTCACACGCCTGTCACATCCTGCACACACACACTCACACGCCTGTCACATCCCGCACCCGCCAGTCAAATGCCAGTCACATCCCGCACATGTCACTCACATGCCAGTCACATCCCCCACACGTCAGTCACACGCCAGTCACATCCCGCACTCAACGGTCACACAGTAAACACATCTTGCACACGTACTGATTTTTCTGATATTAGTGGACTTTGATTGTTTACACAATAGATTTTACTCCATTTGCATCTTTACCCTGCACTGAATACTGGTCACTTAAGTACATACATACATCACACATATCTACACACAGAGATATATTCATACACACATTACAGACACATACACACACATATACACAGTCGCATCCCTATACACTTACCTGTATGCAGTGCAGCAGGCTCCCTCAGTCCAGAGGTCCTCCAGCGCTGATACCTACCTGGCCGCTGCAGGCGCTGTTACACCCGTCTTAACTCTGCTTAGCGTTTCCCCGACGCGGTCCCACTGTGCCTCTTTAATATATACTTTTGGAGCACTGCTACATCTGCAGTGATCTGGCCGACAAAGGCTGTGGCAACAGCCGAAACGTTCTATTTATAGATCAAGACTATCTTGTATTAGACAATATTAGTCTGTATATTGAGGCACTCTACTATGCTGATTCTCTGTAACTGAATGATATTGTATGATATTCACAATATCCTATTATAAATTTCTACTATTTCAAGTGCATCCAACCTTTTGTGTGCCGTGAAATTATTTAACATTTTATGTGCGTGGAGTTGCGATACTCCTTTTCACTGGCACCTTGATTATTTAGCCAAGTGCAGGATATTACACTAACATAAAAAATTCATTAATAGCATTAGAATAACGACTATATTTTCCCCAAAAAAATTCTAACGCTATAATAGCTCTATTGTGAGGGATAGAGGGATAAAGGCCAATCACGTCACACATTAACCAAGAGAATTCTTGTCGCCACTGAAATTTCGACATCATAGACACCAAACTTTTTGTATCTCGAATGTATCCTGGTATCGTGAGAACTAGGGTTTGTAGTAACATATCAACCCATTCCCCTAGGAGTTCTGTTACAGATCCAATACCACTAACTATTACCCGAAGAGGAGGAGCAAAAACCTCCTTATGTATTTTAGGGAGAGAGTGTAATATGGGGGTTATTGGGAACTGTGCGAATAATTTATTCGCTAAGCTCTCCGTAATGGCACCCATATAGATGCCCTGATCTAATAGTTCTCTTAATTTTTGTTGTATGACTCTTCCCGGATCGCTGGGTAATTGAAGATATGTTTGTGTATCTGACAAAATGTCTTCATTTAATTTAACATACAGGCTAGCATTTATTAGAACAATACCCCCTCCTTTGTCCACTGGTCTTATCAATAACTCTGAGTTGGCTTGCAATTGCTCTCATCAGACCACAGGACATGGTTTCAGTAATCCCTGTCCTTAAAGCTGCTTGTTTAAAGAAAACTAAGGCCCAGGTGCTCTAAAACCGAATATTACCCCCATGCAGGGGGCCCCAAAAAATTAAAACCCACCAGTTGCACAGACCTGCTAAACATAAATAACTACAGTGCAGTTACTTTTTTGTGACCCCCACAGGTGACGTTTCTCTGATGATTTGTTAAAAGGAGAGTCGTGCACAAGCGGGTCAGTTCCCCAAATTCTGAGCTAAACCCTTTGGGGGGCCTTTTTCCGAGATAGGTGAGGCCCTCAGAGGTGGGATTTTCACCTATCAACTTTGATGGCATATCGTAGCGAAAATTTCCCAATCAAAGCCCAAATAAAAGGGGAACCCCCCTTTTTTAGTAGGATTTTCTTTTTAAATTTTTACATCAGTGAAAACAATGTTTTATATGAGTAATTAAATAATTACTTGGGGGGGGCGGGCCTTTGCTATGCCCCGGGGTAAAAAACCTTGTGAGAGAGTTTCCTCCAGGCTCATTGCAAAAGGGGGGGCAAACCCCCCTGAAAATGGGAAATCAAAGAGGAAAAAAAAGAAGGAGCAGGGCTGCGCAGACTCCCAGGGGGGCGAAGTGCCCATTTCAAAAATTTTTTTTGCCCCCCCCTTGCGGGATTTCCAATCCCCCTCCATAGACCCAGCCCCTCTATCACGGAGGGGGAGGAGGAGACACGCCGGGCGACCTCCAGCTAAACCCACCCCTGCCCCCCTCCTCTCCCTAAACCCCAAGCCATACGGGAGAAAAGAGAAGACCCTGCAGGGGCCCCGTGACCCCCGCCCCGGGAAAGGGGGGCCCCCCCCTGAGGAACAACGCGGGGCCCCCCGTGGGCCTGCAGCACCCCTCACCAGATCCCAGGGACGGCCGGGAGCTGTCCCAAACCAGGGGCGGGGGGGAAGGCTCAAAAACTGCCAGGACCCCCTGCAGAAAGGTACACAGGCCGGGGGATGGGGGGGTTTTTAAAACCCCCAAAATGACGGGAGGAGGGGCCTTTGGACTGAATACCCAGGGATCGCCTGAGCCCCCACTGAGGACAAAACCTGCATCCTCTGAATCCCAAATGCAGGCAGAATGTCTGAGGGGGGGGAAAAAAACCTGGCCTGGAGCCCGCCGCCACCCCGGACCCCAGTAAAGGGGCCCCAAAAGGGGGAAGCCCACCCTCTTTCCCCTCACAAAGCCCAGCAGCATCACCTGTTGAATCAAAAGGGGCCCCCATGCCCAGAGTCCCCCAAAGGGCAACACCCCAAAACTAAAGTCATAGCCCCTACAAGGTCCCCCCAACAAGGGGCCCCTCCCCAAAGCGATTTGCCCCAAATTTCCCCCCAAGAATGCATCACCTCACGCAAAACCCAAGAGGTTTGAAGCTTTCCCTAACTCCCCCAGGGCACCCGAGCTCCGGGCCTTGTTTCACTTTGATACCAACCAAGAATGATCTCCGGGCCCCTTGCTCAGGCCCTTTTAAAATCTCGTGGGTAGGGATCTTCAACCTTTTTAAAGCGGGCCCCGTTTCTTTATTGAAGGCAAAAAGTAAAGTTTTTTAAAGGAACAACAAGATTTGGGTTTCCCATCGATTGGACCCCAATGCAGGCGACAAAAGATTCTCAAAAAAAACCTCCCCCAAAACTGTTTTGAACAAAATAGGGAATCTCGAGAACCTAACCAGGAAAAACATTCAAGTCCGGGGGCCCCCCCGAGCCCAAAAAGCCACAAGCCCCGCAAACGACCCTCCCCAAACCTTTTTAAGGGTTGCTGGGTAGAGACACGGGGAACCCCCAATAGAAATTGAAAAGGGCTCACCACGCACTTCGCCCCCCCTTCATTTTGGATGAGGCCAACCCAAAGGGGAAACGTCAAAAATCCGCTTCATTATTATTCCCTTAAAGAATCATCATGAAAAAAGCCAGACGTGCCCCGCTCATATCCTTTGAAGGCCCCCAAATTGGCGCTTTTTCCCGGGGAATTTTCCCCCAGATCCCACATTTCCCCCCCTCCGGAAAACACGAAGCCCTTCTGTCGATCCTCAATCCCACGGTACCCCCATACCGGGGGGGTTTTTCCCTGCGCCCCCCCCCCCCCCCCCCCCCCCCCCCCCCCCCCCCCCCCCCCCCAAGGGGAAAGTGGAGCTGTTTACCCTACGGCCCCTGGGGATCGCCGATTTTTCCTGGGGGCCCTAGATCCCCCTCCTGCCCTTAAAACCCGAGTGGCTGGCGATTTTGTCCCCCTTTCTACAGGTCCCAAACACTGGTTTGCATGTCCCTTTCTAGAGGGGCGGGCTCCCCAGAAGCCCCACCGTTTCCCCCGCAGAGGGACCGCAGCCCCCCAGAGGGAGCCAAACAAGCCCCCTGAGAGATTTTGAAAGGGACTTTTTCGACGGGCGACTGCCCCTTTAATTTAACCGATTTCTCTGACCATCCCATCCCTTTCTTTGTTTGTGCCTGCCTATCTTTTTCCCTGATTTTTGCTAAATTTTCCCTCTTTTGACCCCGAAACCCCAAAAAGGTATCTGACCTATTGGGTTTTCTTTTTTTTGCCCTTTTTTCCCCCCCCCCTTCTCTTTTTTTTATTTTTTTTAATTTTTTAATTTATTTATTTATTTTTCTCTTTTTTTTTCCTCCCCCCTAAATTTTCCCCTCTTTTCCCGTTTGTTTTTCCCCCCCTTTTCTGTCCCCCCCCCCCCCTTCCCTTTTTCCCAACTCCCCCTTAAAATTACTGACAATGCACCCCCATCAATTTGGATGCCGGGGCCCCCCCCAGGCATGTGACTATTTGATAGATTTTTTGGCCCAAAAAAATGTGTACATTTTAGTTCCCCATAGAGCAATTTTTACCCCCCAAGGTTTTGGTTTTTGTTGTCACGATGGGCCCAACTCTACCAAGCGCTTAGGGGCCCCCTTTTTCCCCAAATTTGGGGGGGACCCCCTGCGCTACTACTGGCCCCCTCGCAGCCGCCATGCTGCAGTTTTTTGGGATTTTGTGCCTTTGGTGCAGTTTCGGAGGAGCCCAGTTTAGTTTCCTTTCCCGGGAGTTACTTTTGTTCCTGGTTTTGTATTGAGCCACCAAAGGAGCCCTTTTCGAGAGAAAAGGGACCTTTTTTGCCTAAAAAGGGGGTGGGTTACCATTAGCCCCATGAAAATCTAAAAAAAATTTAACCTCCTTAAAACTTTAAGGGGCTTAACACCCCCGGGAGAGGCTCTCTGAATCCTTTACGAATGAAACAAAGCTCACCCCACTATATTTTTTATGCCTTCAAAGACGCACTTCACCCTCCACATCCCCCAGTTCTGAAAAACAATTTTACCCTGCCTGTGCCATAGTAGTAATCTAAAACGCTAAGAAAAAGGGTTTAGCAAACCTTTTTCACAAAGTCCCTCCCACACCGGGTCCACAAATTAAACAAGCCCCCTACCGGGTTCCTTTTTGCCCAAGTGCAGCATTTCAGGTCTCCTTCCCAACCATAGCGAACATCTATGCCCCCAAACCAGGGTAAACCTGCCCTTTCCTCAAAAAAATTTTTAGAAGAGCTGATTCTTTTTGGCGAAAGGGGGAAAAGTGAAATTATCCCGGTAAATTTCAATGGGGCACCCCACCGGAAAGGGAAACCACGTCGTGGGGCCCGCTCAACCCCCCGCTGAACAAATTGAACAAAATGAAAAAACTGCTGAAATGACATGCAGCAGAGCATTTTTTGGGCCCGTATATTTTAAATCCAAGGAAAAGGGGATTTTTATTTTCTTTCCTCTCCCCCCCACCCCAAAATTTAAACCAGTCGCATAGACAATGAAATTTCTTCGGGCACTCCCTTTCCCTCGGGTTAAAGGGGCTCGAATAGACGATATTTTTGCCCCGGGACCATGCGCCCGGTCCCAATTCCCTTACTGAATCCCTGCCCAAACCCTTTCCCGGAAATTTTTTCTCCTGGAGATTGAATGAAAACCACTGCTGAACGACTCCTGTGTTTTTGCAAAACAAAAACAGACCACCAGGGCCTTTTTTGGCAGACCACGCGACAGATACAAAACCCGCCTCCCCATTTAAAAAAATGGGCCGCCCTGAAATGTGGGGCCCGGGGATTTTTTAAAAAAACAGGGCTCGGGATTAAAAGGGGAGGCGCCAGCAAAATTTAAAAAACCCCTCCCTTGCTCGCCCCCCCATTCACGGGAGTAAACCCACATAAAAGGGAGGGGCGATACTCTGCCCCTCAGTAAAATTTGACAAAAAGTTAAACTTTGAAAATACAAAAAAGGGCTATGGGGGAAAAAACAAGAGAAAACCAGGAAAGGTATGCGCCCCCCCCAATTTTTACGGGGGGATTAACAACCCCACGGGAATTTTGGCTCGTGTCTTGAGGGAAAAAAAGGGCGTCCTTTTTTCTTTTTCATAAATCAAAAAAAAAAAATTTAAGGGGGAATTTGGTAAAAAATTTTTAACAGAAAAAAATTCTGGGGTTTTTTCCCCACGCATAATACAAGAGCTATATAACCTCCCCCAAGCCGAACTGTCCCCCTTTCCCGGGAGGATTTGCAGGAGTACATCAAGAACACTGCGCCCCTACCCCTGGACCCGAAAAGGCTGCTCTCCTGGAAACCCCCTTTCCACAGATGAGGGCTGAAATCACCCATTGCCTCACCCCAAGGGCAAGAGCCCAGGGCCAAAACGGGTTTCCCAAGGGGCCAAATTTTATAAAAAAACTCAGTGAAGATCTAGTAGTCCCCCTTGCTGGAGGCCTTTAACTCCCCCCTCCTTTTACGACAATCCCCCGCCACATTTTCTCCCCAGCGCAAAATCACGAATTTTTCCCCCAAAAGGGAAAGGGGAAAAAACCCCTAAACCCCGCCAAAGTTTCAAAGGGCCCAAATTTTACTACTAAACACGGAAAGCTAAAAAAATATTTTCTAAGCTTCTGGCCCCTTTGGGTCAACACCCTTCTGGGGGGATTTACCTGAAAAGGTTTTTTGGGTCAGGGGGTTTTTTTTCCCCCAACCAAAAAGCAAGGGCAACACTCGAAAAAAAATCTCTATAAAGCAACGGGGGGATAAGGGGGTTCCTTGGGAAAGCTGCTCTCACTGGGCGCTGAAAGGGGTTTTAATTTAAAATCACTGGGCCTTTTTGCACGCCGCCTTAAAAGAATATAGCCTTGGACCACTCATGATACAAAGGATCATGACCCTTTTATCATAATCCCAAAGGGGTCAAAAACGGGTCAATGGGACCCCCCTCGCACCAGCCTTATACCGAAATGGGACCAGGCAGGGTTTTTCCCCCCCCTCACCCTTTTTTTGTATGTTAATTTTAATGGGGGCACCTCTTATGGGGGAAAATTTTAGGAAAAAAACTGATGGGGAAGGGAATTCAAGTGGGAGGAAAAACCCAAAATAAATGTGGGGGCGTATGCCGACACCTGGTTATATAAAATCCCCCGGGGCCCCTCACACCCCTCCCCAATGTTATGTCTTCACTGGAGAGGGTTTTGGGGCCCAAAACCAATTTTTTAAAATTAAAATTTTAAAATTTCTGAGGGACTGGGAAAAAATCCCGCCAAGTCCACCCTATCCTTGTTTTAAAGACATTTCCCCTTTTTTATGGGGGCCGGGGGGGGGGGGGGGGTGGGGGGCGGGGGGATTCCCTTCAAAAAATTTTGGGGAAATTTTATCCCCCGGGCCCAAAAGATTTAAATGATCTTAACTTTACGCCCCTACTGCGCACAATTACAGCAGATCCTTCACGGTGGAAAATCTAAGGGTTTCCCGGTTGGGGAGGGTTAATAAATTAAGATGAAAATTCTACCCCGTAAATTGTATTTATTGCGGCTCTACCATGCCTTTTTAAACCCCAAAAAATTTTTCCCCCAAATGGGGGACAAAAAACCTTTTTCAAATTTACCCTGGGGTGGGAAAGGGAAACCCAGAAACGCCAAGTTGTACTGAAAGGGGGAGGCGGAAAAGGGGGGCCTAGCAACCCGGGCATAAAAGCATATTATCTGGCGTCAATACAGCACAAATGTTTTTATTTTTCCCCCACGTCCACAAAACTTGGGTACGATAAGAGGAAGTATAAATAAAGCCCCCTTGGGCCCAAACCGCCGTGGATTCCCCGAGCCGCTTTCCCCTTGCAAAAGAAGCGGACGCCTCCCAATTTGGGGGGGCCCATCACACGTTTTTTTCTTGGGTTGGAGGGCATATGGGGCTACCAAGGTAACCTCCCCTCCGGAGGCCCACTAAAAACCAATAACTGGGAACCCCTCACTGGGGAAAAAACGTTGGCCCTCCTTCCCGACGACGATGACCTGGGGAAAAGGGGAAACATTAAGGGTTTTTTGACGTCTTTTCCCCACAAAGGGGTTGAGAAACCCCCTGGGAGAAAGTTTTGGGGGAAATTTCTCCCCCTCCTCCCTGTTTCCCTGGTTTTTTGATAAACCCACAACTTCCCCGCCCTTTTCTAAACCCTTTTAATAAAAATTTTCTTGAAACTTCACAGAAACCCCCCAACTCCCCGGAAAACAAAAGCTCTCCGACAAACTTCCCTCTGGGAAATCTTTTAACTCCCGCTATATAAACTGATCAAATCCTCCCAAAAGTCGGGGCTGGGCCCACTTTTAGGATGGCTGGGAGAGGGAACTCGGAAAAACCCTTTTTCCCAAAGGACTGGGGGAAAACCAACATAATTTGGGCCTTAAAAAATCCCCGTAAACCCTTTTTTTGACCCGCAGGGAAAACCCACTTCAAATACTCTCCCCCCTGGTACAGGGTACCCACACTCTTAAATTTGGGAAATTCCCCCCCCGGGTTTCCAAAAAGTCTGTTTTTTGAAGCGAAACGCGGGAGGGGGTTTTGCCCACAAATTTGGGGGCAGCCCCTCGTTGCAGGTCTTTTGGGGGGAAAGGTTTTTTCAAACATTGAAGTAGGACGGGAATCCCAAAAGCCGAGTGACCCTATGGGTTTCTGCTACAAAATTTTCCCACCCCCAAAATTCATCAGGATCAACTACTTTTTTTTAAGTTTTAGGGCCGCGAAGGCCCTGATACCCAGGGTTGGAGAACGACGCCAAAAACCTTCCATAGCAGCATGGTATAAAGGGGATATCCCTTTTCCAACAGATGGGAAAGAAGCCTCGGACCCGCAACCAACCCGATTGACAATACAAAACCAAAGTGGGCGGAGTGGGCGGGCTTTTTGGGCTCAAGGCATAAGCCGGATTTATTGACTCTTAAAGGGAGAGGGGAACCCTTAAAACCCATGGTCTTTGGCCATCTGCCCGGGTCTTTTTTGCTAATCTTTGGGGGAGCGAGGCTGGAAAGTCACTCTTGCCTTCCTCTCACCCCAAAAAAATTTAAAAAATTTTGGGCCCCCCCTCGGGTCCTTAGTCCCGGCTCTAGTTTCTGGGTTTTTGGTTTTGAAGTTAAAAAACGTTTAAAAAATTTAAAAGGGAAAAAAATTTCCAAAAACTTTTTTTCCCAAAGGCTTTACCTTTCTTGGTTTTAAAAAGGGCCCAAATTTTTGTTACTCGCAGGGGTTTTTCCCGCTCCCTTTCCCAAAAACAAGACCCTTTTCTCCTCTTTCCCAAAAACAACCCAAAACATGCAATGTAAACTCCCCTGTTTTCCTCTGCCTTGTTTTCAGCTTTCCCCTTACGTTGCTTTAAAATGCACAATATTTTATCACCCTGTGTTTTTGATGATTTTTTTTTAATTTTTAAAACCAAATTTATTCCCCCGCCCCCAAAACCCAAACATTGCCCCCCTTTTACACCCCTTTTTCACCCAATAAAAGCCTTTAAATGAAAAAAAAAAAATAATTACTTTTTCCCCCCCCCAAACCCAAAAAGGGAAAAATTAAAAATAAAAAAAACCCCCAAGAAAAAAACCCCCAAACCATACAATTTCCCCCCACCCCCCCCAAAAAAAGTTTTCCTTACACCCCCCCCAAAACCTTAAAAAAAAAAAAAAAATTTAAAAAAGGCCCCCCCCGCCCAAAAAGTGGAAAAAGAGCAAACCAAAAAAATCACCTAAAAACCCAAAAAGGGGAGCCGGAAATCTGACAAAGGAATTTTTTAAAAAAGGGGTGCGGGACACACCAACCCCCCCCCCACCACCCAAAGGTGCTGCGTGTTTGGGGGGATTTTCTTTGCATCAGAAATGCACCCCCTTTTGTTTTAAATAGGGTCCTCTCAAAAAAACAAACCCAAGGGAATTGACAGACAATTCTTAAAAACAAGACCCCAAGACGCATCAGAAAAAAACAAGTAAACACACCTCAGTGATTTACTTTTCGAAAAACCAAAAAGTGTTTTTTAAATTTAAAGCAATGTAAAACACACTTTCACAATTTTTAGATAAAAAAAAATTTTTGTGCCAAAAAAAAATATAAAGTTGTAAATTTGGCAAAAAATTCTTTTTTAAACTATATAGGTAATAGGGGTGCCTCCATTTTGGTTTTTTTGCCCCCCGCCCACCTCCCCAGGGCCTTTTTGTATCGTGCAAAAGCCTTTCCCAAGGTTTGGGGTTTTTTTTTTTTTTTTCTCTCTGAAAATGGATCGGATTTACCCCCAAAGAGAATTTTGAATTTGGCTTTTATTGAGAGGTAAAGATAGCATAGGACCACCCGCCTTGAGATCCCCGGTTTTAAAGCCGTGGGTGACTTTAAAAATTTTTGGGTCAAAACAAGTGAACTAAAAATCCAAAGTTTTTTTTTATGTATGATGATAGCATAAAATCTTCTTTGGAGGTTTCCATGTATTGAAAAAGCACTTTTAGCCGTGGGGTTTCCCTTGGTTAAAAGGGATGCGGTAAAATATAATTTTAAAAATATATATATAAAAATATAAAAAATATATATATATTTATATATATATAAATAAAAAAAAAAATATATATATAAATAAATATATATATATGCCGCAACCAAAGCCCGTTTGGCACCCAGGTTTTACATTGTGTTTTTTTAGGAAAAGGGTTTTTTTTTTTTTTTTGCAGAACTAAAAGTTGTAAAGGGACATATTGCTTTTTTAAACCAAAATAGGGAGGAAAGGGAAAGCCCCCCCATTTTGGTTTCTTAACCCCCCCACCTCCACAAGGGGTTTTATGGTCAGTGCAATGCTTTCCCGGGGGTGTTTTTTTTTTTTTTTTTTTTTTTCCCCTCTGGATAATGGGGGTTTGGTTGACCCAAAAGAAAGTCTGAAATTTTTCTCTATTTGAGGGTAAAAGAAAAACGTAGGAAATACCCCCCTTGAGATCCCCGTTGTAAACCGTGGGTGGCTTAAAAAATTTTTTGATCAAAACAAAGGGAAATAAGAATTTTCAAAGGTTTTTTTATGTATGATAGATGCACAAATGGGTTCTTTTTAGGGTTTTCCCTGTATTGTAAAGCCCCCTTTTAAAAAAATGGGGTGGCCCCCTGGTAATGGTTTTGCTTGTGTTTTATATAAATTTAAAAAAAAAAAAAAAAATTTTTATATAATATATAAATATATAAAAAATATAAATTTTAAAATATATGCCGGGAAACCCTGCCAGTGGGAACCCCCGGTTCACATTGGTTTTTTCAAATTTTTTTTTTTTTTTGTGCAGAACTAACGTTTATAAGCACAATTGCTTTTAATCATATAGGGAGGAAGGGATCCCTCCATTTTTTTTTCTTGCACCCCCCCCACCCCACGGCATTTATTCAATCAGTTCTTGCAAGGTTGGTGTTTTTTTTTTTTTTTTCCTTCTGGAAATGGGGCGGTTGACCCAATGAGAAGTCCTGAATTTGGCTCTATTGAGAGGTAAAGATAGCATAGGACCACCCGCCTTGAGATCACATTGTAAGCCGTGGGTGGCTTAAACATTTTTTGATCAAAACATGTGAACTAAGAATCTCAAAGTTTTTTTCATGTATGAAACAGATCCAAACACGCATCTAAGAAACGCTAATGCTACTGTGCATATGTATAGGTATGTATATGTGTGTGTAATGTATGTACATACATGTGTGGAATGTTTTTATGTATTTGTGCCTCCTTTTGTACTTTGTATGTACACCTATTACTCCATGGCTGGGGCAGGGTCTAATAAATTGTCTGTTATAATACACAACACTATATAGTGTAGTGTATTATGTAAAGAATCAAATCTTTAAAGGAGTTGTCTCGCTACAATGATTGGGTTTTAATTAAAACAAGCAGCTTTGCAATATATGTTCATTACAAATGTCCTACTGATTTTGAGTTATTCCTGTTAGTAGTAGTGTATCAGCTCCTGAAATCCCTATAGCAGCCTTGATCTTTATCTCACTGGCTGTCAGTGCTGATGACTCATCTGTTTCTGAATACAGGTCAGAGCACAGAGCCCCTCCCGCACAGTATGCTTCTGTAGGGAAGGGAGGGCTCTGGCTTCTGTGTCTGTGTGGATTAACCCTGTGTGTGCCTGCTCCCTCCTACACAGATTGAGGAGAGCAGAGATGAGGCTGACAGCAGTGAAGTGTGTTACTATAATCATGATGTGTCTGTGGAGCTCTGACTATACTAATAGAACAGATCAGGGGGGCATGTGATTGGTTCATATCCCTCCCTGCTCTGCTGTATTAGTGACACTTCGTGATTATAGTAACACACTTCACAGCTGCCCTGTGTCTGTTCTGATGGGAGGACAGCACAGAACAGGGTTTGTTTGTTGTTGCTTATGATGGAGATTTGTATGCTAAGCAGGGGGTATAGGAACACTTGCATCCCCCCTGCTCTGCTATTAGCAATCACAGCTTCACAGACCTCTCCACACTCATAGATCAGCCCTCTCCTGTCTCCTGACTGTGGAGAGGAGCAGCAAGAGCCTGCAGCAGACCTAGGCAGGCACACACAGGGTTAACTCTGGCAGCAAACCCCCTCGCCCTCCCCCTGCTGTATAGAAGTTATGGAGGAGAGCTTTCTGTGTGCTGAGGGGAGGGGGGAAGAGGGAGGAGAAGAGGCAGACAAGAAGCACGCCCCTGAATTGAAAAATTTGTTGCTGCCAGACACTTTGAAGTAGGCTGAAAGCTTGTAATGAGCCAACTTCTTTAAGTCCACTTTTATGACTGTATCCAGTGTTGATTTGGCATATGCAGTGTTTGTCCAATGTGCCAGTGGCACATGTCTCTATTAGTACAATGTTTGCTAGGCTCCAATACTGAAGCACTACCTGAGCCATCCACCTAGCTGTTGGTTCTGTATATAGGTTCCATAAATAATTATAAACTTGTAAAGTGTGATTACTAAGTATACAATTTACTTATTTCGTAATGAGTGTGTATATAGAGTTGGTGTCATGTAGCAAGATGGTGGTAGTGGGGTCCTTACAAGTTTTTGAAAGTAACCATGCATATAGACTTAATTTTTTACCATAAATAGGCCTCTCTCACACACTATTTAGGTATAATAGGTATACATGGCAGATTTGTTGCAGGAAGTTTTGCGACTGTTTTATTTAACTAAATGGATTGTACAGAAATCCATATATCTGCTGCAGGAACAACACCATTCAAATTGATAAAAATTAAATTTAGTTGCAATGACTTCTGTAAGGCTTCAAACACACAGCATAGGATAAAAACCATCGGAAAGCCAACGGCTTTTTCCCCCATGCACAACCGCGTTTTTTGTGAAAACAGTGACAAAAACCAGTCGGTTTTTATTTTTTTGCCATGCAAAACGGCGGCGGATTTAGGAACATGTTCTTAAATCTGTCAGTGCCAAAAACGAGCTGAAAAAACAAACGACCTGTGTAGACTACAGGTCATTTTTTCTATTAAAGTCTATGGGCTGGAGAAACGGTCAGATTTTCAGCAGTTTCAA
>JAODAL010031083.1:0-48971 GCA_025379985.1 Phyllomedusa bahiana | reverse complement strand
CCCCCAAAACCCATCCAAAATGTATTTACTCACGGTTCAGATATCATCAGATTGTTAGTCTCTATTGTTCGTTTTGGAACCCCTTCTCATGGATGACATCTGAACCGTGAGTAAATACATTTTGAGATGGTGATTTACATGATGGGTTCCTATGTGCTTTGATATATTCATATTCTGGCATTTTGGATTTATTAGCCCTATTTGCTTGTGCCGTTTTTTCATAGGTTATGTAGTTATTGATATAGGTACTTGATAGTTTTTAGAGTTATCTTTAATAAAGGTTATATTTGATATTAGGGATTTTCTTTTGTTTTTTGTGAGTCATATAAATACTTCCCTAGCGCTATCTAAATTTTTGTGAGTTGTTATGCTGGTTTGTTCCACACTCCAAAGAACATATTGATAGGTTAATCTGAAATTAAGACTGTGGGGACAGACACAACTACAGAGGATGGCACCCGCATTTATGACTGGGGTTATGACTAGTTTCTGGTTGAGAGGGTAGCACATGTGTGATTTGGTGGAACAGGTAGTAAATGAAGTAGTCACTAATAACCAATCAAGTAAATATTTAATTCTTTTGATGTTCAACAATAAACAGAGCAATATGATTGTTTGGTTATTAGAAGACTGTCTTTGTGTGGGCTGGAGGCATAGATATTGAGCCATTTACACTAGTTTTCTGGTGCACTAAAAATTGCCAATCCTTATTTCACTCAATACCATTAACACAGGGGACAGGAACTTATTTAATAGTATTAGTATAAATAGTGGAAATCTAAACCACTACTCCATTTAAAGAAACACTATCTTTCACCTGCCCACTACTTTCAGTTGAGACGGTGCGATTAGTGCTGGACAGGACACATAACTAAAAATCAAGCACAGGGCATGCTGCTTCTGAAGAGAACTGAGATTTGCACTTCGTGGACTAGTTTTCTCTATGTGATGGCAGAGAAGGTGCCAGCTGCTGAGCAGAGTTTGATGAAAAACCTTGGCAATTTGAACCTTATGTTTTCTGACATTTTCTTTTGGAAGGGTGTAGTGTACCAGAGTAGGGGTACACTACTAAATTTTTGCTGATATGATGTCTGTATATTGAGCACTGTTTGAACCGACACTGTAAAGGGATGTTCACACATTACTTATATGCGTGTTTGGATTTGTTTTTTGGACCCAAAATGGACCCAAACCCGTATCTAACAATGTGCAGTATGATTTACATTGCTTTCAATGTACAACACGCATCAGCGTTCAGACGACACGTGCTCTACATGTGTCTTTCTGATGCATTTTTCGGATTCGTTCAAAGAATTGTCATGTAAATTCTTGATCCATTTGACACAGCAGGCACCTTATTTAAAACTATAGGGTGCGTTTTTGCTGCAGTCAAAATGCATCCAAACACACAGCACACTTTGGGTGTGTCTTAACGCTGTGTTAACATCCTCTAATGCTGTTACGTGCTGCGCAGCCTCAGTAGTTTGTTGCCAGGGAGAAGTGGGCATATAACGCTATAAATGTATAAGTGGTTTAGTAGTTAGCAGTCTTTCCTATTGGATGCTGTAATGTGAGCATCAGTTTGAAGTCTGTTGGTCCCAGACCAGTAATGAGATCAAATCCTTCTTCACCTCATAGCCACAGAGCAAAGGAGTAACAGCAAAGGTAACTATGGAAAGGACACAGCCCAGTCAGGTGAGAGATCTCTTGAACTTTGGATGCATGAAGTAAAGCCAGTCCCAAGATAAACCTCATGACAGTTTGTGCTCAGTTAGTTTCAGGCCTGACCCAACACATTAGTGCTTACAGAGAAAGAGAAGCTGTCCAGGTCACCTGGGGAAACGGGGAACTTCTTGTTGGCTGACCTGAAACTTTATAGGACTTAATTCTGGGGCATATCTACAACTACGTAGACGTGCAGACAAGTAATTTCTAAGAATGCCAGCTATGTATATAAAAACTCTCTTTGAGTAAAGGAGGAAGTGGTTTTGCAACTCCAACATGTTTCCTACCTTATTTATGCACAACATCATGGACACTTCCACCAATACCATCAGGGAAGTTGAGGCTTACTCCATTCAGAATGCGTCCTGGGGAATTACAGAGGATCACCACCAACTCCTGTACCTGCAGACCCCCTCTGCCACTATAACATTCCCAGGGGAGCATGAGAGGTGTGGGTAAGAACCATCCGTGACAACCACTACAACTCCCATTATCTCCGCTGCGCATCTGGGGCACTGCAAGGATATTGCTAGATGTAGTATGGTAAAGAGCCTTATACAGGACGAAATGCAGCTTAATTGTTAAAATAGGGCATATTCTGACTTGTTCTCTAGGGCAGCACCAGCTATAAATGCAACCCTGTTGTGCAAGTTGTAATATGTCCTGTCCTGTAAATCATGAATTGCAGTGTGTTTTATAGAAAAGGTGGGAGTCTGTACTGCAGTAAAATGGAACTTCCATTTAATAATTAACAGTGAATTCTACTAACAAAAACATGTCTCAACTTTAAGCTTATTTCTTAGGAAAAAAAGAAATATTAAAAATCTGAGCTTTTACGAAAAGATGTGAAATAGCACTGTTATGGCACAGTGATAAAAAGTCTCTGAGGGAAAATTAAGACTTTGAGTTTGATACTTTGAATTTGTCATTTGTCTGTTTTTTCCCTCGTGGCATTTTTGGCTGTTGCACTTGATCTCTTAGTATAACAAATAAACCCTATCTTACCTGGGAACATGCTGCTCAAACAGCTATGAATTTAATGTCAACAGTGAGTAGTAAACTTCAAGTTTTCTTTTCATCTACTCCATCAGTCTGTGAGTAGGTAGATGTATATAGTGTATATATACGCCACCTGCTGTACTCCACCTAGTGGCAGAAACATGCAACTGACTAAGGTTGCTCTGCCACATATCTCCCTTCACCACCTTTGATAAAGGCCATAGGTTTTTTTCGCCTTGCCATAACCCTTCCTCAAAGATCAAAACACCTATACAGGGAGCCATGTCACATCATTCCAGTGACTCTTGATTTGTCAGGAAGAACACCATATTTTCCTTTGCAAGATTACAGTCAGTCCATGACTTCCACCGGACAGGGCAACTACCTTCCCCTTTTAGTGGAACAGCACCGGAGCTCTTCATATACCCCATCCTTACCACATTCTTACCACTATCTTTTGCGCTATTTGCGCAGCATTATCTCTTCTTATACTCTCCTGAGGCAGAGACCTACCTGGTCTACACTAAACCAGCCAATGACTCATTTACTCAGGGACATAGGGCAATTTACCCCGAAATTCGTTTCGTTTCACGATTTCGCCAGAAAATTAATCTCGCCAAACAATAACTTTGTTCCGAATTACTATCGGACACGAATCAGTTAAAAAACATCTATTTCCAGGCTGCACAGAGCCTGCAGGGTGCTAGTAGAACAATTGTGCCATGCTTAAATATGGCAGAGGGAGCTTGTTTTGGTCTTCATCACCAATGTTGTGTTTAAGTATGACACGCGACATGAACCTGCCGCCGCTCTTAGAATCGCTTCACTATAAACTTTCCCTGGGCACATTACGAGGCAAAACTGACGCAAAAAAACTGAAGGGGTAATGTACCCCTAATAAAAAGTCACTGGAGCGCGACAGCTGAGAACAACAACAAGCTGAGGGCTCAAGGTGGGAACAATCAGTGAATCGAGTGTGCATCGTGCTCGGCAGCAGCCACAGCACATGAGAGTTCAGACAGTGGCACAATGAACATTCACTGGAGGTGGCACAAAACAGGAGTAGGCCACAGCCAGTGAGAACAATGACACAGTGTGAGGAACACGCACAGCAGCCATACAGCAGCATGAGTCAGACCAAGAGGGCACAACATGTACACAGTGTGCAAGGTTCATCGGCAGCGCAAGCCACAGCAGACAGCATGAGGTCCGACAGTGCACAATGAACAGTGTGTAGGTCACAGCCGCAGCCACAGTCAGTCAGCATGAGGCGTCAGACAGAGTGTCACAATGTAACACAGCGTGTGTAGCGCGCTCACCGCGCAAGCAGCCACAAGCGCAGCTATGAGGCGTCAGACAGTGCACAATCTCAATTTCTGGATGGGGCAAAACAGGAGTTAGGGCCCACAGAGTGGCACATATGACACACACAGTGTTCTTATGGTACACGGCAGCCACAGCCATGAGGATCGAGACAGTGGGCAACATGAACATCAGTGTATGTAGTCACTGGCAGAAGCAGCCACATCACAGCATGAATCGGTCAGACAGTGGCACAATGACACAGTTGATAGTAGTCAACGAGGCAGCAGCCACAGCAGCAGCCACCATCGAGCGTCCAGACAGTGTCACCATGACAGAGTGGTGTAGGTCACGGCAGCAGCCACCGCAGCAGCAATGATCCGGACATCACAGAGGCACAACTGACATTCTGAAGGTCGGCAAAAAAACAGGATAGGTGCCACAACAGTGGGACAATTGACACAGTGAGTGGCTCACTTGCAGCCAGCCACAGAACAGCATGAGGCGTCAGACAGTGGCTACAACACATTCTGAGTTGCAAAAACTGGAACGTAGGCCAACTGAGTGGGAACAAGCCTGACACAACGTGTTTAGTCACGGCAAGCCATCACAGCCAGCGAGTGTGCGCATACGATTCAGGCAAGTCAGAGCCAGCTGCTAGTAAATAGCACTTGGACAATTTCAGATGCTGACGATTCACATTGGATCACTCAACCAGGAACGGAGACATATAGCTTCAATATATCACTTTAATCGTATGCACTTATGTTTTTAAGCAAGGCTATAATAGCCGAATATGTGCTATTGTACGTTGTTGATATCTATTAAATTGCATACGTTTCATGTTAGACACATGCAATTGAGTAGTCCTGTATAGTAAGTAATAGCCTTCATTCAGAGTTAGCTGACCACGAAGCAGCACGCAGCAATGAGAGGTCAACAGTAAGCCCCATGACACCAGGTGTACGCTATGGAAGGACACGGCAGTCAGCCATCCGGAGCAGCATAGTGTGTCAGACAGGGCACAAAATGACTCAAGTGTATAGCTAGGTCACGCCATGCAGCCACAGCGCGTGCAGCAATGAGGTCAGTACAGTGTCACAATGACAGAGTGGTTAGGTCACGACAGCATCTACAGCAGCAGACATGACAGGGTCAGACCATTGGCACAATGAAAATCTGGAGGTGGCAAAACAGGATAGCACAAAGTGGGACCAATGGACACAGTGTGTCAAGTCACGCAGCAGCCACAGAACTGCATGAAGGTCAGACAGTAGCACAATCATCATTCTGGAGGTGGCAAAAACAGGAGTATGCCGACAGAGTGGGACAATGAACAGCTGAGTTTAGGTCACGGCAGCAGCAGCATGAGGTCAGAACATGGCACATATGACACAGTGTGTATGTCACCGGCAGGCATCCACAGGAGCAGCATGAAGTCAGACATGTAGCACAATGACCATTGTGTCTAGGTCACGGCAGCAGCCAGCAGCATTAGGTCAAGAAGCCTTGGCCACAATGACCACATGTGTTGTAGGTCACCAGTGACAGCAGACTGAGGACAGGCAGTGGCACAACGAATCTGTCCAGGAGGTGGCAAAAATCAGGAAGTTATGCCACAGCGGTTGGGACAATGACAAGTGTGTATTTGGTCCGGTCACGTGGCAAGCACAGCGCCCAGGAGCATCATGATGGACAGACAGGTGGCACAATTCACATTCTGGAGATGGCAAAAACAGGAGTAGGCCTCAGAGTGGGATAACTGACACAGAGTGTCTAGGTCACCGGCAGCAGCCAAAGGAGACAAGCAATGAGGTCATAACAGTGCACAATGCACACGATAGTGTGTAGATCACGGTATACCAGCAGCAGAATGAGTCAGGCAGTCTGGCACAATGACATTCTGAGGAGCGTGCGCAATAAACAGGAACTAGGACCCACAGAGTGCCGGACAATGACACAGTGTGTAAAGGTCACGGCATGCAGCCACCAGGAGCCAATCATAGGTCAGAAATACACCACGTGGCACAAAACACATTCTGGAGTGGCAAAAATCACAAGGCGGAGTAGGGCCCACATAGTGGCGACATGAACACAGTGTTAAGGACGACAGGCAGCACGATCCAAAGGATGCAGCAATGGTAGGTCAGACAGATGGCACAATGACACACAGTGTGTGAGGTCACATCCCCATGGCAGCAGCAGCATGAGGTTCAGACCTAGTGGCACAATGACACCGCGTGTGTAGGTCACGGCAGCACCACAGCAGCCGCATTTAAGGTCCAACATCATGGCACACTGAACACAGTGTGAGGAGTGGGCATGCAATTCCAAGTCCTGGTTAAAGTATGGTGTCTGGCAGATGGAGAAACTGTCAGAACAGCATCTGTGGCGTCAGGCGGTGGCGGCATCAGAAAAGTGAGCTGGGCAGAGTATTTTCTGAACCAAGACTCATTTCTCCACAGTTTGGTGAGCGCGTCATGGCTGATTTAGTCTGACGCCTAAGGCATTGCGTGTGTGGAAAATTCATGGCCGCAATCCACTGCCTGAATCTCATCTTAAGAGAGAGACTAAAGCGGTCAGTCGCGTCTTCCACATTTTCCCAGGACAGCGGGTTCTCCTTGCGGTCTAACGATGGCCTCCGCCGCACCTGAACACCCGCTCTGATGCACACTACTGGCGCCGGCAGGACACTTCTCCACTGCAAACTCTGGCAAGTTTGCGGCACACATCAAGTTATGGCACTTCCCACTAGTCCACAGGATCTTCCTAACTGGTGGCAGAGTGCTGTCCAAGTAGGCCACGCACCTGTTGGTTCAGGGACTATCCTCCAGTCCTGCTGCTGCTGCTAGCAAGCTCGTCGACTACCCCCTCACTAGTGCGGTGAAGGAAGCGTGCTCATCCAGTGACATCCAGACTTAGGTTTCCTGCTGATGGAAAATAGCTTAGGTACTGCTACTACCCACCCGCCCTCCACCTTCCCCCAGGGAACCCGCGACAGTAGGTACCGTTTTGAAAAAAGCGCTGAGGCGAACCCCCCGATCAGACCTGTCAGAGGAGGGACGATGCCGCCCATTAGGCAGCGCCAACTGAATACGGTGGATTTCCTCTATATAATTAAGTTTGTCCACCCTCTCAATAGCTGGAATAAGGCTCCTATTTTGGACCGGTATAGCGAGCGGGTCCCATTAAAGCGGATGGTGGAAGCCAGAAGTCATCCACTCTGCCAGATTGCTGACTAGATCGCCACCTGTACACTTAGCGCAGGCAAATAAGCATGCTGCGTGCCCATCTGCACAAGTGACTCCGAGGTCTCCCTGCCTACATTCACTGTATACTGCAACAGTGCTTGGGGTCATCGGCCTCGTCTCCTCACCTCCATCCACCTCCTCCAAGCTGGACTCCTGCACCTCCTCTTCTTGTCACCGGGTAGAAATCCACTCATTTCACCCAACAATTGCTCTGCTCCAATGTCCTCCCTCCTCCTCCCTAGCCTCACCTCCGCCTCCTTCCTCCTCCATTTCAAGTCCCCACCGGACTCAATGTGGGCCACGAGATGTAGTCGCCACGTCTCCATTCCACTGCCCGACAGATTTATTCAGCATCTTTGCAGGAAAGCGTGGGTTGCAGTGGAATGACGTTATTCATCCTGTAGTCTGGGGACTGACAAATAACGTCGCCATACCCTCGAATGCCTCAACAAACGGCAGGATGTCAGCAAGAGCTGCCACTGTCTGAACATCAAAGGTTACACAGGGGAGTTACTTCGTGTCTGCCTTTGATCATCAAAAAAACGTTAATTAGGCGCCTTTCTCTGTTCATACAGTCGGTCCCAACGATGATTGCAGGCTGGAATTCCAACTTGTGAAACATTCATATCCAGAGTGTGATGGGGGAGGCCGTTCGGCCGCTGCAACTCGAGGCAGTGTGTTCCTGCTTTTGTACGAATGGATAAAGTGCATGCACAGAGTTTTCCCTGGCCATCATATTCATAATCTGCTGAAGATCGGTGGAAGACTTCAGGAACCTTTTCACACCAATTGAACACGTGCGCCATGCATGTCAAGACCATTCCCCCTCAGTGCAGCGCGCACACCATGTTCCCTTACCAATTGTCCATCACACATGTTCCGATTTGCAGTTGGCGCGTGAGAAAGCCCACTCATCGATTTCTTGCTGCATGAACGCGGAGCAGTTCCTCCCCTGTGGTGGACTATGTTCGCCGAGGCAAGCCAGGTGTAAGAACTGCGTAGACACCTGCTGTGACCCTACAAATTGGTATGATGGACGCAGTACACTACAACTCTGTGCGAGGCTGAATGTGGCGTAGCGTGGTGGAGGATTTGAGGCGACATTGGCCAAGGAGCAGCAGTTGAACAACCGAATGGAGCGGAGAACGCTGCGTCTCCCGGTCCTAGTTGTTGTGTGCCTGGGCGGGCCGGAAGCGCACCACTTCACCCATGGGTCGTCCAAAGGACACTTGTACTATCTCACTCTAGCATTGGCCACTGAACCCCACGTCAAGTTCTAATAGCATCAGCACGCCAGCCGCTGATGGAGCGCCGGGCTGCACCTTGGAGACAAAACCGACTAACTAAGGACTGCCCAACCCATCTGTTCTACATATTTATGAGAAGTGGCTGGTGACTCAGCTTTTTGGAGAAAGCACAATTACTGGCTTGGAACTCTCCACTCACGCCTCGGTCACAAGCCGTTAGTTCACTGAAACGTGCAGAGATCCAGCCATTTGGAAAGGAAGGGGACTGCAGTACCAACAACTTGGACAGGAAGCACGTCTGCTGCCTGCACTTAGAGGGCGTTGATGCATATTGTTTTGTCTCTTTGCCACTATCAGCGCACGATCGCTGAACGACAAAGCGACCTTCCCATTGAGTAATCGCGCGGCAACAGGAGCATCTGGACGCGGAGCGATAATGTCAAAGAGAAACAGCTACCCTTCTCTGCAATGAGGAGGTGGAGCCTTGAAACTGGCTGCACATGGCCACTGCCAGTAGCCACCAGGCGGCGCCTGCTGGCTTACAGCTGTTCTGCGGCGGCAGAATGGACACAAGGCCCACCATCTGAGCCACGTTCCTCCCAGGCCCACACGCTGGTGCGACGCATGCCTGTGTTGACGCAGGCTCAAGTGGTGCCCAAACGTTACGCACCCTGCCACGCCTTCACTTTCTGCTTACAGATTCTACTATACCTATAGTCGGCTCCTCCGGTGTCTTAAGCAAAGAACTGCCACACACCCCGCTGAAATATCGGCTTATTTATCGCCCCAAACCAAAATAATCAAAAACCTACCACCCTAGCCAGCTCCGCACTGAGTGACTACCTCCGCCGCCACCTCGCCTACACCATCGCTGATGGCCCCCCTTGTAAGTGACTCTAAGCCTCTTGCGTTAGGAACCTGCTGAAGCGGGTTTTTTACCCTCTCGCTGCCGCTTGGCTCCCGACCCATCCAACCGACTGCTGCTATCTGCACGACCCACACCAGGCCACACAGACCCACTTCGCTGACTGCCATGACCGCGCAAGCTGACTCCCTCTTACTCCTGACGATGATAAATCCTTGCCTCACCACGGACTCCCAAGTGCGTCTGGCTACACTTCAACGAATTATTTGAGTTCATTCGTCACTAGCTGTCCTCATCACTCCGTGTGTCCTGAGTAACTGCAGAGGCTCACCCCTCACAACATGACCATCCCATGCCACTCTCAACATCATACTTTGCCGGCCACACACAGACAGCAGAGGATAGTATGCCCTAATTCCTTCGCTGCCAAGTAGCTGCTGACTGCTCTTCTCAAATTGTTTCATCTCGCTAATATATGGCGCAGGCCCAGACCTACATAGTAGATCTCTTGGCTGAGGAACCGGATGCGGACAGAGGCAGGGTTGAGGTCACGTGAAGGAGCCGCTGACCGGGGCCATGCCAACTAAGGGTTTGTCTCTGACGTGTCCCACCGACTCCTTGGCTGGGTTGTCAGATATCAGCTGGATGAAGTGGATGACCTAGTCTCAACCAATCAAGAACCATGTGGGTTCTAGTAATACACCACTGGCTGCTAGATGACACGCGGCAGTTGTGACCATATCACCGAGTCGTCGCTCTGCTGCGACGTCGCCTTGCTGTGCTGCATACCTGCTACAGGAATTTTTGCCCTCTGCCACTCATCCAACGGCTATTATGTGAAAGAGAGCCTGTCGCCACCTTACTCTGTTCTGACATACGTGTTTTGTTTCTAAAATGGACATACACTGTTGATGAAGACATACCTTATATGATAAAATACAACACCACTATATTAACCTTAGACACCAACGCAAATGAAAGCACAAAAAGCCTCGGCTGGCTACACCCATGGATATAAATGCCGCGCTCCACAAATGGGCAGGAAAAATTGATTGTATAGTCCGTTTAAACTCTGATATTTTACTGAATTATGCACAAAAGCACACAACAGCATACACATCCCTCGGAATATGAATTATGCTGGAACAAATCTTTTTCTTCTTGTGGCGAGTGAAAAAAACTAAACGTTTCATTTACTTATGTTATCAACTAGCCACAAAACAACGACTATAACCATCTAACCCCTGGACTGATAAATTGGCGCAAGAAGAAATTGACAGCAGCCAGAAAACTCACATAACACGCTTTTGTATGCGGTTACACAATTGCGTGTTTTCTATAGCTTACAACCAACAAGAGAAACATAAAAATTGTAATTAAACATCGTCATTGCGTGAATTATGCATACAGGAAAATTGTCATCTTATTTGGCGATCAGTGGAAAAAGCGTACAGCGGTGTATTACTTCTCTATGATAGTCCACAACGGGCAAGCTAATATCAACCGCTATTAACAAACCCTGGATGTAAAATTGGCGCAAAAGATGAGCAGAGCCGGACAAACTACTAAAAGCTTGTAGTGTGTCTCACCAATGCGCATGTTTTTCCTATTGACTCAACACAACACAATGTGAAGAAAAATTTCAAATTAACCTTCGCATTAAAATTCTCGTGACAATATGCAACAACGGAAAATTGTATTTTTTGGGACAAGTGAAAAAGCTACGGTTTTCTTGGATGTAGCCCAAACAGCAGCAAGTAACAAACGCTTAATTATCCCCTGATGTAAATTGCGCAAAAGAATTGAGCAGCCGGAAACTGAGCTAGCTTTGTAGCCGTGTTACAATTGGCAAAGTTTTTACTACGCTAACACAACAAAGAAAAAATCTGTAATTTAACCTTCCGTTAATGTTGAAATTATGCTACAGGCGAAAATTGTATTTTTTGTGCGGTGAACAAAGACGGTTTCCTTGAGACAACACAACAGCAGCAGCAACAACCCTTAATTAACCCCACATGTAAATGCGCAATATAGATCTTGAGCAGCAGAACCTACTCACGCTTTGTAGCGTGTTACAATTGTGTGCGTTTCTTCTACGCTACACAACAAGAGAAAAAATTGTAATTAAACCTTCGTTTGGAATTATGCTACAAGAAAATTGTATTTTTTGGCGGTGAAAAAGAAACCGGTTTCTTGAGTAACAACAGCAGCAGGACAACGCTTAAAAAAAACCCCTGGATGTCCATTGAGCAAAAGATTGAGCAGCCGGAACACACTAGCTTTGTACGTGTTACAAATGGAGTGTTTTCTAAACGCTACACAACAAGAGCAAAAATTGAAATTAACCTCGTATGTGAATTCAAGCTACAAGGGCAAAAATAGATTTTTTTGCGGTGAAAAAAAGAACGGATTACTATGGAGTCACAACGCAACAAACAACGCTTTAATTTAACCCCTGGATGTAGATATGCGCAAAAGAATTGAGGCAGCCAGAAACTACTAGCTTTGTAAGCGGTGTTACAATTGCTTTATACTAACGCTACACAACAAGAGAAAAAACTTGTAATAACCTTACGTTTGTGAATTAACAGCTACCGAAAATTGTAATTTTTTGCGGTGAAAAAGACGTTTCTTGAGTCACAACAGCAGTCAGAACAACGCATAATTATCCCCTGATCGTAAATTGCACAAGAGGAATTGATCAAGCCCGGACGACTACTAGCTTTGCATGGCGTTTACAATTGCGTGTCTTTTCTACCGCCTACACAATCAAGAAAAAAATAGCGTAATTAAACCATTCGTTTTAGTGAATTATGCTACAGGAAAATTGTTATTATTTGGCGGAGGAAAAAAGATGGTCTCTATTTTTGTCACACAGCACAAAAAACAACGCTTTACCAAAACACCTTGATATTAAATTTCGCAAAAGAATCTGAGCATTCCCGCAACATACTAGCTTTGTAGCATGTCTACAATTGTGTGATATTACTACGCTAACAACAACAACAAAGGAAAAAATTGTAAATAACCGTTCGTTTGTGAAATTATCTACAAGGGAAAATTGTATTTTTGGACAGCTTGAAAAAGACGGTTTCTGAGTCACAACAAATCAGCAAACAATGCAACTAATTAACCCCTGGATGTTAAACAGTTTCGCAAAAAGAATTGACATGAGCCGGAAACACACTAGCTTGGTAGCGTGTTACAATCTGCAGGTGTTTTACTACGTTTACACAACACAAGAGAATAAAATTGATAATTAAACCTCGCGTTGTGAATTGATGCAACAGGACAAAATTTATTTATTGGCAGTGAGAAAGATGTTTACTTGGAGTCACACAAACAACAGAAAGTCGCAGAACAACGCTTATTAACGCCCTAGGATGTAAACTGCGCAAAAAAGAAATGAATCAGCCGAAACAACTAGCATTTGTAGCATGTTACCAAATCGTTGATTCTACGCTACACACAAGAGAATAAAATTGTAATTAAACCTTTCGTTTGTGAATTATGACACAGGACTAATTGTATTTTTTTGGCAGTGAAAAAGACGGTTTTTCTACTGTAGTCCACCGAACAGCAGCAGAACAACGCTTTAATTAAACCCCTGGATGTAAATGCGCAAAAGAACTAGAGCGTCACCCGAAACTACTAGCTATTCTGTAGCGTGTTACAAATGCGATGTATTCCTCTCTACGCTACACAACATAGAGAAAAATTGTAATATAACCGTCGCTTTGAATTATGCTACCAGAGAAAATTGTATTTTTTGGCATGAAAAAGAAACGGTTTTCTGGGTAGTCACAAATAGGCAGCAGAAGACAACGCTTAATTTAAACCTCCTGCGATGGAGTAAATTGCGCAAAAGAATTGAAGCAGTACGGAAACTACTAAGCTTTTTGTAGCTTGTTTACAATTTCGGTGTTTTATCTATGCTAGCACATCAAGAACACTGAAAAATTGAAAATTAACCTTCGCTTGTGATTTTAATCGAGACTACAGGCAAAATGTTATTTTTCTCTTGGCAGTGACAGACAAAAGATGGTTTTCTCTGGATCACAACAGCAGCAGAACAACGCTTAAATAACCCCCTGGATGAAATTGCGCAAAAGAATTGAACATAGCCGGAAAACTACTTTTAGCTTTGTAGCATTTTACAATTGGCGTATGTTTCTACAACTACACAACAAGAGAAAAAATTGTAATTAAACTTACGTATTGTGACATTACGCTACAGGAAAATTGTATTTTTCTAGGCGTCTGAAAAAGAACGGTTTTCTTGTAGTCACACACAGCAGCAGAACCACTGCTCAATAACCCCTCGGATGTACATTGGCGCACAAGAATTGAAGCAGACGGAAACAACTATCTTTTAAGCGGTGATATCAAATGCGTGTTTTCTACGCTACACACCAAATATAAAAACTTTAAATATAAACTTTCGTTTGTGACTTTATGCTTACAGGATACTTGATAAAATTTTTCTTTGGCGGTCTGAAAAAGAGATGGAGTCCTATTTTTGTCACCCCCCGCATCAAAAACAACTCTTCTTAACACCTTATATAATGCCGCATAAATGAAATAGAGCATTAACACGCGGAACACTACTACAGCACTTTTGAGCGTCACATGTTACAATGGTGATGTATATTGTCTACCGGCGACAACACAAGTAAGAAAAATTGTGAATAACCTTCGTTTGTGAATATGCATTGCATACAGGAAAATGAGCGATATTTTTATTTGGCATTGAAAAAGACTTTTCTTGAGCACAACATCCAGTCGAGAAACAAAGCTTAAATACTAACGGCCCTGGCATGTAAATTGGCGCAAAACAAGAATTGGCAGAAAACCGAACACTACTAGCTTTGTACGTATACAATTGCGTTTTTCTACTTACACAACAAGAGAAAAATTTGTAAATAACCTTACGCTTTATGAATTATTCTACATCTAAATATTTTAGTTTTTTGGCATGATAAAGATGTTATTCTTGGAGACCACAACAGAAGCAGGAACAGAACGTCTTAAATTAACCCCCTGGATGTAAACTCCGCAAAAGAATTGAACAGCCGGAAACTACAAGCTTATGTAGCATGTTAACAAATGTGCGTGTTTTCTTCGCTACACATCAAGATGAAAAAATTGTAATTAACCTACTTCGTTTTGTGAAATTATAGCTACAAGAAAATGTATTTATTCTGAGAGGCAGTGAAAAAAGAGACGGTATTCATTGTGAGTCACCACAGCAGCAGAACAACGCTTAAATTAAACCCTTTCTGTAGATGAGCGCATTATGCGCAAAAGAATTGAGCAGAGAAACCCGGAAACTACTTAGCGTTTGTAGCTGCTTACGATGGCATCTGTTTTCTACCGCTCACAACAACAAAGAGATAAAAATTCGTAATTAACCGTCGTGCTAAAAGGGTGAATAACTGCTACACGAAAAAATTGAGTAAACTTTCTTGGCCAGTCGAAAAAGCCACGCGGCTTTACCTTCTGATCCACAAATTACGCTACCAAGAAAACGCTTCTAAATAAACCCCTGAGATGTAAAATTGCGCAACAACGCGAATTGGGAGCGCAGGCGAAAGCCTGAACGAAACTACTGCAAGCTTTGAGTCTAGCGTGTAACAATTGTCGCGGTGTTTTCTAATGCTACACATCACGAACAAAAAAATTTAATTAACCTTCGCAGTTCAGTGTAATTATTACCTACAGTACAATAGTAATTTTTCTGGCAGAGAGATAGAAAAGCATAGGTTTCTGAAAGTCACAACAGCAGCAAACAACGCTTATATAAACTCCCCTTGGGATGTAAATTGAGCGCAAAAGTAAATTGAACAAGCCCGGAAACTACTAGCTTTGTATAGCAATGTTTATCCAAATGCGTGTTATCTACACTACACCACAAGACGAAAACAATTGAAAAAATAACCATCGATTGTGAATTATGAGCACGAGATAAAAAATATGAGTATTTTCATTCTGGAGCGTGAAAAAGACGGAGTTTCCTTGGAGTCCACAACATCATCTGAAACAACGGCTTAATTAAACCCCAAGGGATGTACATCGCGCAAAAGAATATGACAGCAGTTCGTAAACCTACTAGACGCTAATGTATGCGTGTTACAACAAATGCAGAAGAATTCATCTATGCGCTTAATACACAACGAAACGAAGTAGAAAAATTCGTAATTACCTTCGTTTTGTGAGAATTATCTTACAAGAAAATTAGTTTTTTTTTGGCAGTGAAAAAGACATTTTCTTGCAGTCACAACAGCAGCAAACACCGCATACATTAACCCCTGTGATGTAAATAGCGCAAAAGAATTGACAGAAAAAACCCCGGAAACAACTAGTTGTAAGCGTGTGTACAATTGCGTGTTTTCTACGCTACCTACACAACAAGAGAAAAAAATTGTTATTAAACCGTCGCCTTTGTGATTTATGCGCTACAGTAAACAAAGTATTTATTATGGCAGTGAGCGAAAAAAGCGTACGGTAAATCTCGCGGAGTTCACAAATAGCGAGCAGAACAAACCGCTTATTAACCCCTGGATGTAAATTGAGCGCACAAGAAAGAATTGAGCACCGACACTACTCAGTCTTTGTAGCGTGTTACAATTTGGCGTGCTTTTTCTATCGCTACCACAAGAGGGCAAAAAAACTTATAATCTAACCTTATCGCGCTTGTGAATTTAATGCTACCACGTGAAAAATTGTAATTTTATTTGGTCAAGTGCGAACAATAAGACGGTTTTCTGGAGTCAACAACAGGGCAGCAGATCAACGCTTAATTAACCCCTGTATTAACATTGCGCAAAATGACAATTGAGCAGCCGGAAACTACTAGCTTATGTAGCTCGTCTTTACAATGCATGTTTCTTCTATGCTACACAACAAAGAGAAAAAAATTGTAATTACAACTCTTCGCTTGTTGAATTATGCTAAGGAAATTTTTAATTTTGGCAGTGAAAAGAGACGGTTTACTTGGAGTCACAACATCAGCAAACAACGCTTAATTAACACCCTGGATGTAAAATTAGCGCATAAAGAATTGAGCATAATTACCCGGAAACTACTTAGATTGTAGCCGTGCGTACAATAGCAATGTTTTCTAACGCTACACAACAAGAGAAAAATTTTTAATTAACCGTCGCTTGTGAATTAATCGCTACAAGGAGGAAAATTGATATTTTATTGGCATGAATAAGACGAGGTTTCTTAGGAGTCACAATACAGCAGACAGAACCGCTATAATTTACACCACCTGGACATGTAAATTGTGCAAAAAATTGACATGCCGGAAACTACTAGCTTTGTAGCGTGTTACAATTGCGTAGTTTTCTACGCTACAAACCACACAAGTAAGAAAAAATCTTGTAAATATAACCTTCGAGCGCATAGTGAATTATGCTACAGAACATGTATTTTAATTTGGCGGTGAAAAAGACGGTCTATTTTCTTTCTGTCACACCACAGCACAAAAAAAATGCTTAATTAACCCCTCGGATGTAAATTCTCTGCGCAAAAGAAATTGAGCAGCCGGAACTAACTAAGCTTTTGTTAGCGTGCAACAATTGTGGTTGTTTTCTCTAGCTCTACAACAAACAAGAGAAAAAAATGTAATGAACCTTTTCGTTTGAGAATAAATGCAACAGGAAAACTTGTAGTTTCTTTGTGCAGTGAAAAAGACGGTTTCTTGGAGGTCAACAACAGCAGCAGAACATGCTTAATTACCCTGGATGTAAATTGCGACAAAAGAATTGAGCAGACTGAAAACTACTAGCTTTTGTAGCGTGTTACGCGAGAGTCTTGCGTGTTTTCTCTACAGCTACCCAACAAGTCAGAAAAAAACTTGTAATTAACCTTCGTTTAGTGAATATAAGTCTACAGGAAAATTATCTATTTTATTTGGCGGAGAAAAAAACTTCTATTTTTGAGTCACCACAGCACAAAAACAACGCTTAATTAACCCCATGATTAATAGGCGCAAAAAGAATTGAGCAGAGTTTGTACGAGCCGTAAACACACTAGCTTTGTTAGCGTGTTACAATTGAGCGTGTTTCATACTCCTAACAAACAACAAGAAAAAAATTTGTAATTAGCCTTCGCATTGAGAATTATACTACAGGAAAATTGTATTTTTTGGCGTTGAAAAAAAAGACGGTTTCTATGGAGTCACAAACAGAACAGCAGAAACAAGACAGACTTAATTAACCCCTTGATGTAAAATTTCAGCAATAAAGAATTGAGCAGCCCGAGAATACTACTAGGCTGTTGTAGGTGTTACAATTGTTGTTTTCTACGCTACACAACAA
Source organism: Phyllomedusa bahiana (assembly GCA_025379985.1). Classification (NCBI taxonomy): domain Eukaryota; kingdom Metazoa; phylum Chordata; class Amphibia; order Anura; family Hylidae; genus Phyllomedusa; species Phyllomedusa bahiana. The sequence continues at coordinate 31,258 of JAODAL010031083.1, read as the reverse complement.
GAGAAAAAATGGTAATTAATCTTTCGCTTGAGTGAAATTATGCTACAGAAAATTGGTCAATTTTGGCGTTGAATAAAAGAACGGTCTATATTATTATGTCCACCACAAAAAACGCACAAAAAAAAATTCTTATTAACCCTTGATGATACAAAATTTGCGCAAAGAATTGAGGCATCCGAAAACATACTATCTTGTAAAGCGTGTATACCAATTGTGTGTTTTTTCTACGCTACACAAACAAGAGAAAAAAATTAGAATTAACCTTTCGTTTTGAATTATGCTACAGAAAAATTGAGTATTTTTATTGGCGTTGAGAAAAGACGGTTTCCTTGAGATCACAACAGCGCCAGCAGAACAACGCTTAATAAACCCCTTGGATTGTAAGATTGGCGCAAAAAGAATTGAGCAGCCAAACAACTAGCTTGTGTAGCGTGTATACAATTGCCGTGCGTTTCTACGATTACACGATCAAGAGAAAAACAGTTGTAATTTAAGCCCTTCGTTTCATTGTGAAATATGCTACATGACCAATTAGTATTTTTTATGGCAGCGTGAAAAAAGAACGGTTTCTTGGATCACAACAGCAGCAAGAACAAACGCGCTTACGATATAAACCCCCTTCTGATAGTAAATTGCGCAAAAAAGAATTTGTAGCAAGACCGAAAACTAATAAGACTTTTTTCTGTAGCAATAGTTAACAATTGTGAGTGTATTTTCTATGCACAACAAACAAGAGAAAAATACATGTGTACTATTAAACCCTTCCCGAGTGTGGATTATGCTAACAGGAAAATTGTATTTTTTGGCAGATGACAAAAAGCACGGTTTCCTTGGAGACCACACAACCCAGCAAACAAAAGCTTAATTAACCCCGGATGTAAAATTGCGACAAAAGAATTGAGCAGCCGTAAACTACTAGCTATTGCGGTAGGCTGTTACAATTGGTGTTTTCTAGCTACACAACAAGATAAAAAAATTGTAATTAACCTTCGTATTGTGAATTATGCTACAGGAAAAATTGTTATTTTTCTGAGCGGTGAACAAAAGAACAAAGATTCTATATTTTGTCACCACCAGCTACAAAAACAACTCTTAATGAACCCTGGATTAAAATTGAGCAAAAGAATTTAGCTAATACTGCCTGGCAAAACTACTAGCTTTGTAGCGTGAGTTTTAGCAATTCGCGTGTTTTTCTTATGCTACCACAACAAGAGAAAAAAAAAAAAATTCTTTGTAATTCAAGCCTTCTGCTTGTTCAATTATATATACAAAGGAAAATTTGTATTTTTTTGGCGGTGAGAAAAAGTTCGGTTTATTCTTGGAGTCACACCTAACAAACAGCAGCAAACAACGCTGTAATTAACCCCTCTGGATGTAATTGTGCGCTAAGACATTGATGCAGCAGGAAATCTACTAGCTTTGTAGTGTGTTACAATTGTGTGATTTTCTACCTCAAGCATCATAACAAGAGAAAAAACATGTAAATAAGCTTCGCTTGTGAAAAAAACTACAGGAAAATTTTACATTTTTTGCGTGAATAAATAGCGTCTATTTTTGTCACCCACAGACACCAAAAAAAACGGCTTAATTACGCCTGGCATGAAAAATTGCGCAAACAAGAAATTTGGAGCATCCGAAATCATACTCACTTTGTAGCGAGTGTTACAAACAAATATGTCGTGCATGATGCATTTATACTATCTTTACGCCTAACCACACAACAAGAGAATAAAAATTGTGATTACACCTTCGCGTTGGGGTGAGTGCAATTATGCTACAGGAAAATGTATTTTTGGCGGTGAAAAAGACCGATTCTTGGAAGTTACAACAGCAGCAGAACACCGCTTAATTAACCCCTAGGATGTAAATTTGCGCAATAGAATTAGCAGGAGGAATCTACCGTAGCTTTGTAAGCTTGTTACAATTGCGAGTTTTCTACGCTAACACAACAAGAGAAAAATATGTAATTGTAAACAAGCTACGCTTGTGAATTATGCTACAGAAAAATTGTGTGTTTTTTTGGCGTTAAAAAGACTTATTTTATCACACACAGCACAAAAACAACGCTTAATTTAACCTCTGATGTAAAAAAAAAATTTCGCAAAAGAAATAGCGTAGACACCTAAACTACACTAAGCTCATTATGTAGCGAGTGTTACAATTGCGTAGTTTTCTACGCTACAACAACAAGAGAATTAAATGTAATAAAACCTTCGCTTGTAATTATGCTACACAGGAAAATGGTTATTTCTTTTTGCTGGAGCGGTGAAAAAGACGGTTTCCTTGGAGTCCACAACAGCACAAACAACGCTTAATTAACCCCTGGATGTAAACTTGCACAAAATAATTGAGGCATGCAGGAAACTACGAGCTTTTTAGCGTTTAACAATTGCGTGTTTTCTACGCTACACAACAAGAGAAAAATTGTAATAACCTTCGCTTGTGAATTATGCAACAGAAAATGGTATTCTTTATGGGCGGTGAAAAATTAACGGTTACTTGGAGTCACAAAGCAGCAGAACAACGCTTAATTAACCCCTGGATGTCAATTGAGCGCCAACAATGAATGAGCAGCACCCGGAAACAACTCAAGCTTTGTAGTGTTTTACAATTGCATGTTTTCTCTATGCTACACACAAGCAGAAAACAGTAGTAATAAACCTTCGCTTGTGACATTACATTCGCTACCTAAAACCAGGCTCACAAATAGTTATTTTTTGTCAGGGACCAAAAAAGCCGATTCTATGGAGGTCACAACAGCAAGCAAACAACAGGAGCTTATACATTAACCCCTGGATGCGTACAACTTGCGCAAAAACATAAATGGATGCAGACTTTCGAAACTACTAGAGTCTTTGCGAACGTGTCTACAATGTTCTGCATAGTCTTAACCCCCTATAGCTACATCCACCCAACGATGAACAAACTACCTACAAATCATAATAACCCCGTCCTCGCTTATGAGCGTGAAATTATGCAAACAAGAATATTGTACTCTTAGATTGGCAGTGAAAAAGAACCGGTTCTTTGACGCTCACAATAGCAGTCAGACACAACGCTTAACATTAACCCAATAGAGAGACATGTAAAATTGCGCAAAAGAACAACTATCATGAGAGGCAGCCGGCAAATCACATACTACAGCATCTTTGCGTAGCGTGTTATACAAAAATTCGCGCTGTAGTTATACTCTACGCTACACCAACAAGCAACACTAAAATGGTAATAAACCCTCGTCGTTTCTCGAGTGAATTTATTGCTACACCAGGAAAAATTGTATCTTTTTGTGCAGGTGTAAATAAAGACGGTCTATTTTTGTCACAACAGCACAACAACAACGCTTAAATAACCCCTGGTGGAAATTGCGCAAAAGGAATTGACAGACCGGAAACTACTAGCTTTGTAGCGGTTTACAATTGAGTGTTTTTCTATGCTACACAACCAAGAGTAAAAAATTGTAATTAAGCCTTCGCTTGTGAATTATACTACAACAGGAAAATTGTATTTATTGGCGGGTGAAAAAGACGGTTCCTTTGGAGTCACAACAGCAGCAGATACAACTATTAAATTAACCCCTGGATTTAAATTGAGCGCAAAATAACGTTGACCAGCAGGAATCTACTCACTTGTAGCGAGTTACAATTGTTTGTGTTCTCTAACAGCTACCCAACAAAGAGAAAAAATTGTAAATAAGCTTTGCTTGTGAATTATAGCTAACAGGAAAATTGTTTTGTTAGGTGTGAAAAAGACGGTACTAATCTTTTGTCGCACCAACAGCAACCAAAAAACGCTTAATATAACCCCTGCGGAGTTTAAATTGCAGCAAAAAGAATGAGGCAGCCGGAAACTACTAGCTTTGTAGCGTTGTTACAATTCTTGTTTCTACGGTTACACAACAAGAGAAAAAATTGGTAATAAACCTTTCCGCTTTGATAATTATGCTACACGAAAACTTTTATTATTTTGGCAGTGAGATAAAGATGGTTACTTGGAGATCCACAACAGAAAGCAGAACTAAACGCATTCAATTAACCCCTGAATGTAAACCTGAACTGCGCCAAAAGAATTGAAACAGCCCGAAACTACTAGCTTGTAAGCATGGTTACAATTGCGTGTTTTCTACGCTACACAACAAAGAAAAAAATGAATTCCTCTAACCTTCGATCTTGTGAAATTAAAAGCCTACAACCGCTTAAAATTGTATTTTATTGCATTGACAAAAAGACGGAGTTTCATTGGCAGACACAACAGCACCAGTCAACAACGGCTTAAATAACTTCTGGAATTTAAATTGCGCAACAGAAATGAGACAGCCGGAAAACTACTAAGCTTAGTAGCTCGCTGGTTTTCTCTACAATTGCATGTTTTTCTACGCTACAAGGCACAACAAGAGCAAAAAATTGTAATTCACCGTTTGACTCACGCTTCTGTAAATTACTGCTACAGCGAAAAACTTTATTTTTTGGCAGTTGAAAAAATGAAAACGGTTTCTTGGCGTCACAATACAGCAGAACAACGCTCTTAATTAACCCCTGGATTGTAAATTGCGCAAAAGATATTGAGCAGTCACGGAAACAACTAGCGTTGTACGCGTGTTTACAAATTTCGTGTTTCTATTCGCTACCACAACAAGCCAAAATTGTGTATTAAACTTCGCTTCGTAGTAATTATGCTACAGGGAAGAATGTTATTTTTTTGGCAGTGAGAAAGAGATGGTTCTTGGAGTCACAACAGCAGCAGAACAACGCTTAATTAACCCCTGCGATGTAAATTGCGCAAAACAGCAATTGAACAGACCGGAAACTACTAGCTTTGTACTATGCTTATACAATGCGTTTTTTCCTAACGCAACAACAACAAAGAAAAAATTGGTAATTAGCCTTCGTATTTAATTAATGCCAAAGAAAATGTAATTTTCGGCGTGAAAAGAACACGCGGTTTCTTGGAGTCACAACAGCAAGCAGAACAACGCTTAATTAATCCCTGGATGTACATTGGCAAAACAAATTGAGCATCGTCGGAACTACTAGCTTTTGTAGCGTGTTTACAAATGCATGTTTTTCTATGCTAAAACAACAAGAGAAAATAAATTGGTAAATAACCTTCGTTTTGTAATGTAATGCTACAGGAAAATGGTAATTTTTTGCAGTGAAAAAGTACTGTTTCCTTGGAGTCACAACAGCACAGAACAACGCATTAATTAACCCCCTGGATTGTAAATAGCGCAAAACAAGAATTTAGCAACCTGGCAACTACTAAGACATTTGTAGCGTGTTACAATTGCGTTTTCTACGCTACACAACAAGAGAAAAAATTGTAATTAAACCGTTCGCATTGTGATTTAAGCTACAGAAAATTGTATTATTTGAGCAGCTCCTTGGAGTCACAATAGCACCGAAGCATCGCTTAAATAACCCCAGGATGTAAATTGAGCGCAAATAGCAATAGACTCCGAAGGGACCAGCCGGAAACTACTAAGCTTTGCGTAGCGCTGTTCTAAACAAATGGACGTGATTTTCTACCGGGGTGACGACGTACCGGGGTGCTAGGGAGACGGGGGAAAAAATCTCTCTAACACAAACAAACAAGAATAAATTGGCGTAATTAGCCTTTCCGCCAATTCTGAAATTATACTACACGGAAAATTTTATTTTTGGCGTGAAAAAGACGGTTTTCTGTAGTCACAACAGCAGCAGAAACTACGCATTACCTATAACACCCCTGGAATGTAAATGCGCAAAAGAAATCTGAGAGGCAAAGCAGAATCTAACCCACCGATCTGCGAGACGTAGATAGTTCTTACAAATGTTGTGTTATCAATAACGAATGCCACAACAAGAGAAAAAAATTGTAATTATCTATTAAGCCTACTTTTCGCTGTGATTAGCCTAGCCGGAAAATTGCGTACTTTATTTGCGGTGAAAAAAGAGCGTCTATTTTTGTCAACCACAAACACAACAAAAAAAATGCTTAATTAACCCCCAGGAATTAACATCTTTGCTCAAAAGAATTTAGCAGTACCGAAACTACTCAGTCATAGGTGAGCGTGAGCGTTACAACTGTGTGTAATCTTCACGCTACCACAAACAAGAGAAAAAATTTAATTAACCTTCGTATTGTGTGAATGATGCAACAGGAACCATGGCGTAATTATATTTGCAGTGAACAAAGACGTATCTTGGAGGTCAGCAACAGCAGCAGAACAAGCTTAATTAACCCCTGGATGAAAATTGCGCCAAAGAATTGAGCAGACTTTTAAACTAACAAGCTTTGTAGCTTTTACAATTGCGTGCGTTTTCACGCTACCCCCAAGCAAGAGAAAAAATTGTAAAAAAACTTCGTAAGTAGAATTGATACGCTACAGAAAATTATATTTTTTGGCGGAAAAAGCCTTCCTATTTTTGTCACCACAGCACAAAAAACAACTCTTAATTAAACCCCTGATGTAAATTGTGCGCAAAGAATTGAGCAGCCCGTAAACTACTAGCTATTGTACTCCGTTTTACAATTGAGCTGAGATATCTACACTACACAATCAAGAGAAAAAATTGTAATGTACCTTCGCTTGTGAATTATCTACAGGACAATTGCGTATTTTTTTTGGGGTGAAAAAGAGCGGTTATCTTGAGTCCACAACCAGCAGCAGAGACTACGCTAATTAACCGCCGAGAGGTGATGTATATTTCGCAAAAGAAGTTGCGACATGGTCCAGGCATACACCTAGCATGTAGAGTGTTACCATTGTGTGTTTCTTCGCTACAAACAACAAGAAAAAAATTGTAATAAGCTTAAGCTTCGCTTGTGAATTATGCCAACAAAATTGTTTTTTTGGCGGTGAAAAAAAAGACGCGTCTATTTTAGTCACCACAGCACAAAAAAAAGCTTAATTAACCCCTGGATGTAATTGCGCAAAACGAATTGAGCACCCGCGGAAACTACTACTTTGTAGCGTGTTACAATTGTGTGTTTTCTACGCTACACAACAAAGAAAAAAATACAGTAATTAACCATCCTTTTGAATTAGTAACAGACAAATTTTATTTTTAACGCGGTGAAACAATGACGGATTTATTTCTTAGGAGACATCAACAGCACAGAAACAACGCTACCTTAACCCCTGATCGTAGCGATCATAGCAAAAGAATTGAGCAGCCAGAAACTACTATGCTTTGTAGCGTGTTACAATCTGCCGTGTTTCTCTACTCTCACACAACAAGAGAAAAATTTATGTAATAAACCTTCGTTTGTGAATATGCTACAATGAAGAACTATGTCTTTATTATAGGGCCGGTAAAAAGATGGTACTAATTTTGTCACCACTAGCACACAAAACAAAACGCTTAATTAAACGGCCACTGGCAGTAAATTGCGCAACAAGCAATTGAGCAGTCCTGAAATAATGAGCTTATTTGTACAATGTTAACAATTGATTGTCTTTCTATGCTACACAACCAAGGAGAAAAAATTGTAATTAACCTTCGTTTGGTATGAATTATAGCTACAGGAAAAATTGTGTATTTTATAAGGCAGTGAAAAAGACCGGAATTCTTGGAGTCACAACAGCAACAGCAACAATGCTTAAATTAACCCCTGGATGTCAATTGCGCAAAAGAATTGAGCACGTCCGTAAACTACCTACTTTGAGTAGCGTGGTTACAATTGTTGTATTATTCTTCTAGCTACACAACAAGAGAATAAATTGTAATTAACCTTCGTTATGTGGAATTATGCTACAGAGAAAATTGTATTTTTTGTCGGTGAAAAGACAGGTCAATAATTATGTCACCACAGCACCAAAACAACGCTAAAATAACCCCCATGAAGTACAAATTGCGCAAAAGAATTGAGCATACAATCCGAAACTACTACTTTGTAAAGCGTTTACAATTAGCGTTTGTTTCTTTCTTTATCTACACAACAAATAGAAAAAATGTAATTAGCCTCGCAGTGGAATAATAATACAGGAAAATTGGTTTTTTTGGCGGGAAAAAGAACGAGTTTCTTGGAGTTCACAACAGCAGCAAACAACGCTAATTAACCCCCTGATGTAAATTGCGCAAAGAACTTGAGCAGCATTAATCACTAGCTTTGTAGTGTGTTAAAAATGTGTGTTTCTACGCTACACAACAAAGAAAAAAAAATGTAACTTAAGCTTTTCGCATTATGTAGAATAAATACTACAGGAAAATTTTCATTTTTTGGCGTGAAAAAGCACGGTCTATTTTGTCACCACAGCACAAAAAAAACGCTTAATTAACCCCTGATGTAAATTGCGCAGCAAAAGAAATGAGCCGGGTTAGCCGGAAATTACTAGCTTTGAGCGTGTTACAATTGAGTGTATTTTCTCCACCAATCACCACAAGCGATAAAATTTGTGATAACCTGTCGCTTGTGAATTATCTACAGCGGAAAAATTTATTTTTTGGCGTTGAAAAAGACGGGATTCGATTTTGGAGTCACTAACAGCAGCAGAACAACCTTTAATTAACCCCTGGATGTAATTGCGCAATAGAAATAGCAGGAAATCTACTAGCTATTTACGTTTACAATTGCCGATATCATAACGGCTACACATCAAGAGAAAAAATGTAATTCAGCTTCCTTGAGAATTATGCTACAGAAAAAAGATGATATTTGGCGTAAACACTAAGAATGTCTATTTTTGTCACCACAGCACAAAAAACAACCTCTATAATTAACCTCTGGAAGTCCACTATCGGCAAACGAATTGCAGCAGGAGGTCTAACCCGAAAAACCGACTAGCTTGTAGCTTGTTACAAATTCGTGGTTTTCTACGCTACACAACAAGATAAAAAATTGTAATAAACCTATCGCTTGTGAATTATGCTACAGGAAAATGGTATTTTTTGGCGGAAAAAGAAACGTTTTCTTGGAGTCACAACAGCAGCAGAACATACGCAGATAAAAAACCCTGGATGTAAAATGCACAAAAGAAATTGACAGCAGGAAACTACTAGCTTTGTAAGCGTGGTTACAATATGCGTTTTTTCTACGCTACAACAACAAGAGAAAAATTGTAATAGACCTTCGCTTGTCGAGGAATTATGTCTACAGAAAATTATGGTCTTTATTGTGCGTTGAAAAAGACCGTATTCTTGAGTCAACAACAAGCATCAGCCATACGCTTACATATAACCCCATGGATGTAAAACTAGTCGCAAATGAAATTATGAAGCATACCGAAACTTAAACTAGCCTTTGTAAAGTGGTTTACAATTGCATTTTTTCATGCTACACAACAAGAGAAAAAATTGTAATTAACCTTCCGCTTGTGAATTATCCTACAACAGGAAAATGTGGTTATTTTTTTAGGCAGAGAAAAAAGACGGATTCTTAGGATCACAACAGCGAGCAAACAAAGCTTAATTAACACCCTGAGAATTGTAAATTTTATCGCAAAATAATTGACAGTTAACGGAAACTACTCAGCTGTTGTAGCGATGATACTAGCATGCTTTACTATGTCTACACAACAAAGAGAAAACTTGGTAAATAACCGTCGCTTAGTAATTATGCTACATGAAGATAGAAATTTTGGCAGTGAGAAAAAGACGGTTACTTGGTAGTCACAATAGCAGCAGAAACCCAACCGCTTAAATTAACCCTGGTATGTAAATTTCGCAAAAGCAACACCACAAGACCCGTGAAACTACTAGCTTTATGTGACGTAGCGTTTTTAAAAAATTCGTGTTTTCTACGCTACCAACAAGAAAAAATTGGGTAAAAAACCTTTTCGTTTGGGAAAATTCTCCCCAGGAAAATTGTATTTTTTGGGCGGTGAAAAAAGACGGGCCCTTTTTTTTTGTCCCCCACAGCCCCCAAACAAAAAACCCTTAAAAAACCCTGGATGAAAAATTACGCAAAAGAATTGAAAAAAAGGCCCGGAAACTACAAAGCTTTGTACGGTTTTAAAAATTGGGTGTTTTCTATCTACCCCAACAAGAAAAAAAATTGGGTAATTACCTTCCTTGTAAATTAATACTACAAAAATTGTTTTTTTTGGCGTGAAAAAAAACGGTTTTCTTGGGAGTCAAAAACACACAGAAAAACCCTTTTAAATTTAAAAACCCCTGGATGTAAATTCGCAAAAGAATTGAGCAGCCAGAATCCCCGTTTTGGTACTTTTACAATTGTGTGTTTCTACGCTACCCAAAACCCAAAAAAAAAATTTTGAAATTTAAAAGGCTTCGTTTTGGAATTTTTCAAAAGGAAAAATTGTTTTTATTTGGTGGGAAAAAAAAAACCTTTCAAAATTTTTTTCACCCCCCAAAAAAAAAAAAAAACCCAAAATTTCCCCCCTGGTTTTTAAAATTGCGCAAAAAAAATTTGGCCCACCGGGAAACTACTACCCTTTGTATTTTTTTAAAAATTTGCGTGTTTTTAAAAACCGCACACAAAAAAGAAAAAAATTGAAATTAAACCTTCGCTTGTAAATTTTTAGGGCTTAAAAGGAAAAATGTTATTTTTTGGCAGTGAAAAAAGGGTTTTTTTGGAGTAAACAACACACAAAAAAACGCAAAATTTTTAAACCCCTTTGGTTTTTTAAAAATTCCCGCAAAAGAATTGAGCACCCCAAACTACAAAGCTTGAAAACATTTTAAAAATGGCGAGTTTTCCCTATGCTACCAACAAGAAAACCCCAAATTTGAAATTTAAAACCCTCCCCATGTAATTATGCATACAGGAAAAAATTGAATTTTTTTGGGGGGGCAAAAGGTTTTTTCTTGGAGTCAAAAAACCGCAGCAGAAAAACCCTATAAAAAACCCCCCCGGGGATTTTAAAAATGCGCAAAAGAATTGAGCCACCCGGAAACTCTAAAAATTTGTAGCGTGTTCCCAATTGCATGTTTTAAAACGCTACACAACAAGAGAAAAATGGTAATTAACCTCCGCTTGTGATTTTTTATCCCAAACAGGAAAATTTTTTTTTTGGGGGTTTAAAAAAACACGGTCTTTTTTTGTCACCACAGAAACAAAAACAAAAACCTAAAAAAACCCCTGGGTTTTAAAAAGGGCCAAAAAAAATTGAACAGCCGGAAACTTCTAGTTTTTGGTAGCGGGGTTACAATTGCGTGTTTTTCTACCTACAAAACAAGAAAAAAAAATTGAAAATTAAACCCTTCTTTTGTAAAATTATGCAACGGGAAAAATTTTATTTTTTGGCGTGAAAAAGAGGTTTTTTGGAGTCACAACACAGCAAAAAACCCTTTTTTAATTTAAACCCCGGGATGAAATTGGCAAAAGAAATTGAGCATCCCGGAAACAAACCTATTTTGGTACCCGTTTAAATTGCGTTTTTCTACTTACCAAAAAGAAAAAAAATTTGAAATTTAAAACCTTTCGCTTTGAAATTATGCAAACGGGAAAATTTTATTTTTTGGCGGGTGAAAAAAACGGTTTTTTGGAGTCACAACACCCAGCAAACAATTTTAAATTTAAACCCCCTTTGGATGTAAATTGCGCAAAAAAAAATTTAGCACCAAAATGAAGTGGTATTTGGGTATTATAAAAACGGTTTGTTTTTTTTTAAATGAATAAAACGGGACGGGCTTAGATGCCCCTTGGGATTTTCCCAATGGGCGGTGAGCAGAAAGAAATTAACATGTAAAATGACGGGACTTCAGATCCAAACACCAAAAAATCAGAAAATCGCTGAAAATAAAAATCAGTTCTTCAAACAACACCCCGGGGCAAAACCTTTTCCCTGATCAGTACAGTGAGAGGGGAAAGACTCCCAGCCCCCCGCCCCCGGCCCTTAAAAGTGGGGTTGACTCACAAACCCCCCGGGCCCCTCTAAAGGGCCCCTTTAAACCCTCTGAAACATGCCCAAGCAGGTTTAAGCCCTTCTTCCCCCAAAAGGCTTTCCCCCATGTAGCCCCAAATGGGGGCTCACAGCCCATTTTATAAATTTCAAAAGCACACTTCTTTCCCACCCCAAAGAACCCCCAAACTTCGACTTCTTTCAAAACCCCGAATTTTTTTCCAAAATTTCAAAAACAAATTCCCCCTTCTTTAAAACAATTCGCCCCATCTCTACTCTTTAACTTTTCACCTCACAATAACCCAAATAAAAATTTCCCTAACTATTTTTAAATCCCCAAAACTTATTTGTGCTGCACAGGACACTCTCAAGAATATGTCTGTGTCACACTAACAAAGGCAGGTTATGCCAGTCAGAACATTTGGAAATTTCTGTATTCATTTTCTCAGTGACCCATAACTCTGGGTCTGCCACACCACCATGAGACCCAGAATTCTCCCCATCACAAGCCCCCCCGATCCTCCCAGCCCTTTTCCCTTACCTGGGGGCTCAGTTTAACCTTCCCCTACTTTCTCTGCACTAGCACCCACTATGGCACAATGTAACTATGTGCCCCCATAACCAACGGGCAAAGTTATCAGGAGGTTTTTTTCCAAAAGATCACTACCCTGGGAAACCCCCCTGAAAATTACCCAAAACCTCCTTACTGGGTGTGTTTATAATGTCCATGCACCTGACTCACAACAACAAGGAAACTACATGCATGGTCTGTTTTTTCTCTTTCATGCACCACCCGTGCATGATTACGAGTGTCACAGGCAATCACATAAGCTTTAGGGTATGTTCACACAATGTGTTGGATCCATTTTTGGATCCGATTTGGATCCAAGAAACGCATTCAAAAGTGATGCGTATATCGCATCGAAAATGCATCCAACATGCAGCTGCACGTTGGATGCGTTTTAAATAGGACAGTATCGGTGGTCACTTTGCTCAGGGATCGACGTCTTTGGTAAATGGTATTGGTCCCCCAACACTCTGACACCAGGCTTCTCGTTAAACTGGCCTCAGCCAGCTTTATTTAGGGACAGGTTTACAGCAATCCACATTACATATATAAGACGGGTGAAACACGCTGGCAAACTTAAAAAATACATTTGCATCAAAAGCATCATCTAAAAAAAATGTCTAGTGAGCAGATTGTAGACTGTTGTAAAAAGAGATACTTGTAGACAACAGGACATCACAAACAAGTCCCTGTATCTCTGTATATAAATAATAATGACCCCCATGTTCTTCAGCTAATAATGACATAATTCCCCAAGGCTCACTCCTTATATAATTTACACGCTTCATATTTTACAAGGGCACAGACTCGGACTGGCCCATAGGGGAATATGGGATACCCCCGGTGGTCCGTTGAGCACGGTAGACCTGGAGTTGTTTTTTAGCTGCATATAAATCCTCAGAAGAGGCAAAACAGTATAGGAAGAGATGCAAAAAACAAGATTCAGAGTATATGAGGAATATACAGTTATTGACAGTAGCTTTAGGGTTGCCCTAAAATAAACTCCACTGGTGGGCCCAGAAACAGCTCAACTGGTGGGCCTCCATAGTCAACTCCACATGTGGGAACTAGGCACCCAGTCTGACACTGCAAGAGCACAAACAAAATATGGTAAAGGTGCAAGATCCTTAGTTACCATTACATCAATAGCAACCAATGAGCCTGTACTCAAAGACTGGAAAAGTACATCAATCAAATAAGGTAGAGTCACTTCATCTAGTTTCCACAGTATAACCATTATGTTAATGGGAAATCAAGCCCAAAATAAGACTAGTGATGTAGTATTCTATACTCGGGAGAAATAATCAGTTAATATAATACTCTTTACATAGGAGTCATAAGCAAATAGTATAATATTTATTAAACTGTTCAATTTTATTATTTAATGCAAAAATAACATGTGTGTGACAACACCAGTATATGAAAATAAACCTGTAGTCAGTTTCTACTTACTAAAATATACCCTCCAGATTGTCTTCTTCTTATCCCACAAGTAAAATAATATATCCTTGTCACAAACAAAATACCTAAAAACATAAAAGAAAAAAAAAACATATTATAAAGAAAAGTCATTTTCCAGCTGTATGCACATCCTATTATCCCCCTGTACATGATATAGGAGGAGCTACAATAACATACTAGCTATAATGAGATGAAGCATTGAGTTTTATCATCAAATTTACAACTTTAGGTGCTAAACTGTCTAATCCGTATATCCATAGTGTTTTTGCATAGGTATAGAGTCTGTCTCCAAGTCTAGATCTTCCAAATCCATGTCATGATCTTGAATGGGGAAGGCCTCCATGACGGCTTTGTTGTTTGGTGCTATTTTATTATCTTCCTTTGAACTCTGAGACACTATGCACCATAAATGATTTCTGTCTTCATCATAGGAAAGTTTCTCTGATTCGGTAAGCTTCTCTTTGAGGAAAAATTTGTTAGGACAGGATTGGAAAAGGGATGGACGCCCATTCTCCAATAAGTTGGTGAAAAGTGAGCTCACAGTGGTTGGTTTGTGAACATTTCCTAGGCAGACATCGCATATTATGACCCACTCTAGGTCAAACTTCTAAGCATATGGGGAATTCTGAGAGCCATTTATCTGGTTTCACACCTTATGGACTCTTATGATGTATCTTCCATGGAGAAGTATTAGCTGAGCTTCTGGGTCTAATGCAGGGATGCAATGTGCTACAGTCTTCAAATGTCCATGTTGTATTGCTGCTTCAGGTGTAGGCATCTCATCTCTGTTGTTGGGGATTTGATTGCATTCAATCAAGTTGGGCAGAGGAAAGGATATTTCTCCATTTATGGATTCTACTTGATATCCAGCAGCTCTTCTTCCTGTCTCTTCTCTGACACCAGAGCAAGTCTTAAGTGAATATGAAGATATGTGTCCTTCAGTCTTGAAGATATCAAAGAAAGTTGAGTTAACGAGAGATCTGTTTCTTTATCATCAAGACTGGCATTCAGCTTCACTGTTTTCTCTCTGTGACCAGTTGGATAAGCTGTAGCAAGAAAGAATTTAGAACAGGATTTACAGTACCACTAAGACCTTTTTCGCAGACTTGGTTACACTGTGGTTTTCACTCCAGGAGATACTGTGTCTTTCTCCTCCCCGCTGTGCTCTGTGGTGTGGTCTGAGGGTTGAGAATCCTTGGAGCTGGTCCTTGGTGTAAAGTTTTGTTATGTTTGTTGCTGTACATTCTGAGCACTTGAGGTTTGCTGTACAGTCTTTTGCAATATGGGAAGTTGATGCACAACACTTGTTTTTCTCTAAACCCTCTACATTTCAGCAGTGGATGTGCCTTCTTGTGAATAGGACATTCTCTGAATAAGTCTCTTGTTGAGGCATTCTCAGTCTCTGCAGTACTGCTAGCAATGCATGAGCAGTTAGTTGGGGATACACTGGTTTTGTGTACTGCAACAGGCATGCTTTTCAAGCTATGGTGTAAGGCAGATTTACTTGAGGTTGGATAGTAGTGTAAGATGTTGAGAAGTCAAAACTAGGATCATTTATTATGTTTGCTTGATGATGTATGAAGTCTGGAAAGAAAGAAAATATAGGAAATTGAACATTACACCTTTCTTTGAACCTGGAGCCTTCAGTATTCCACTTCTCTTTCAAACTGTAAAGTAGTTTCTGTATTATGGGTTTGATGCTCCATGCAGTATCCAGAAATGAAAGTCCTTGAAAATCTCTATCAGCCTTGGTAACTTGAAGTTCCATCAGCAAGTCTCTTAATTCTCTTAGCTTTGGAAACACTTTGTTGGAGATCTTGGAAAAGTTTTCAGTTCTTTTAAAGAGAGCACTTTCTATTACTTCTAGTGAGCCATAACATTTCTCAAGTCTTTCCCATAGCATATTTAAGCCTCTGCTTGGGAAATTAATGTTAATGTCTCTAATTTGCTTTGCATGTTCTACTGAGTAATCCCCTAGCCTCTTGACTAGAAGATCAATCTCTTCAATTGCAGACGGAGCTAATCTTTGATGGTATTCTTGAATGAAGATTGCCATGCTCTGTAGCTTTCAGGTCGGTCATCAAATTTTGCTACTAGCTCACGTCTTGCAACGATTCTGAGGATATTTCTATTAAATGTATCTGAATGGAGGTTAGTGATTGGAAGATCTGGTGGGTTATAGCAATTTCTGAACATATCGCTGTAATAGTCACCTTCTACTTGTTCCTTCTTAAGGGGCATGAAGGTACTGAAGGCGTTTGTTGGTTTTGAGTGCATGTTGTGCTGTAGGTTGATAATCTTGATAAAATTGCTCTCTTTTTTCATGTAGGATGCTTGGTTACCTGCGGTTACATACTGTGTAACAGGATTTTTCTGTAACTAGTAAGCAGGAGTTCACTCCTGGACCAGAATGTAGCCTGTCATCTGACTTAGCATGTTGCAAAACATAGTCTGAAGTTTGCAGTGAGTTGTCACGATCTCTTATTCAGGTTCAAGAATGTTGCTGAGTCTTTCACTTGTGGGTTCGACTGCTTCCTCTAAAGCCTCTGTTTCAGCAATAGCAGCTGCAGTCTCTCTTTCCATCGCTATTTTTTCCATTGCTGCATTGCGTGCCCTCCTACACTCAGATTCCAGCTGTGCTTTTTCCTTTTCTAGATGTGCCCTGGATTCTGCTTCTAGCTGAACCTTTCTAGACTCGGATTTCAGCTGTGCGTTTTCAACTTTCAGCTGCATTTCTTGTTCAGCAGATTTTGCTCTTACCTTGACCGCCTCACCTTTAGCTCGAGCTATGTTGACCGTGGAGCTACTCACTGACCTTATCGAGCTTCTGGAGCTAACTGAGGCATAAGACCTTGTCAGATATTGTATGCTGTCTCTTGCTGACATGGTGATGCTGTAACAGGCTGATTTACTTGTGGTTGCCATGTCTGTCTTGTTGCAGCTGTGCTGCACTGTGACGCTTTGCACGGTTAGGAATCCTCAATCCAGCCTGGATAAAGCAGCTGTTTTCCTGCAGCCGAGCCGCAATGACATGCTGTGCATGGTTAGGAATCCTCAATCCAGCCTGTTTAGAAGCCACTGTTTTAGTGTTCTGTCGTCCCTATTAGTGTTGAGCGATTATTATCGACAAAGTTGAAATCGGCACGATATTTACGTTGATCGGATTTTTTAGATCAGGCGATAATTTAGGTTAAAATCTGTGCATAATCTATTAATATCGCGCCATTTTCGGCACTTCCTGTCATTTTGGCGGCCAGTTAATAGCTTACGAATAGAGCAGGGTGGAGATGTGTGTGCGACGTCATGACTGGGATGTGTATTTGGGTTTCGATTGGCTTTAAAAATCACATGACCTCGTTTTACATTAGAACAGCCCTTCCTGTTCATGATCAGTGTGTGTCAGCGTCTCATAGCAGTAGAACATGCGCTCTGCCTCTGTCCAAACAGCTCAGCGAAATTATTTTATTTTTTCACAGAGACAGCTCTACTTTTAGCTGTGATCCTTAGAAGTTAGATAGATCAGAGATTTGCAGATTTTTGGTAGTTAGGCAGAGGGAATTTTTAAAGATGCATCTACCGCTGTAAAGTCAGGGGGGGGGCGGGGGGGGGGGGGGGCCAGGGGGCAAACCCACAGCAAGCTCTATAAAGGATCCCTGGATTTTTGGGTACAGCCAAAACTTTTTTTAGACATTGCATTGTTTTATTTTTGGATACAGATCTTTTCTAGAAACTGCAGGTCTTTTGTTACGTGCAAAACTCCACTTTTATTTCGTATACATTTCGATAGGGGGTTCTTTTTCAATTTTCCCCCCAGTCCAGCTTTTTTTGTTTAACCCAAACCTTGCATTTTAAATTTTTGAATCCAGAAATTTTGTGTCACCAAAAGTTGATGGTCCCAAAAAAAATTACCTTTTAATTTAATTTCAGTATCCCCCCCCCCCCCCCCCCATTTCAATTTCCGTTTTTTTTTTCACTTTTGGGCAGGCAGCTGTGTTGATAGAGCCCCCTTGCAGTTAAATTTGAATCCAGAAACCCTTTGTAGTCAAAACAGGTGTACGGATAGGTGCCAAAAATCCTTTTTTTAATATTTTTTACTTTTTCAAAAAGGTTTGTTTTTTTCCCCTTTTGTCAGTCAAGCTTTGTTGATAGTCTATTTTTGCATTTAAATTTGAATACAGCAATTTAGTAGTCACCACAGGTGAAGGGATGGGTTTAAAAAAAAATACCTTTTTTTTATCCCGTATACTTTTTACCCAGGTGTTTTTTTCATTTTTGGGTTTCATTTAAAGTTTTGTTGATGATCTATTTTGCATTTTAAAATTTAAAATACAGCAAAATTTTTGTTTTTCCCACGGTGTTTTATAAGTCCCAAAAATACCTTTAATATCCGTTACATTTCAGACAGGTGTTTTTTTAAATTTTTTGGTCATTTAAAGCTTTTTTTTTTTAGACATTTTTTTTAAGTTAAATTTGAATCCAGAAAACTTTGTATACCACAGGTTGATAGGTGCCAAAAATCCCGTTTATGAGCAGTCTACATTTCAGATACGGGTTTTTTTAAACTTTGGCGCGGCCGCTGTGTTGATAGACCCACCTTCCCGAAAAATTTTTAATTCCGCAATTTTGTGTCCCCCAAAGGTGTACTGTTTAGGTGCCAAAAAATCCCTTTTTTTAATTTCCGAAATACATTTCAGACAGGGTCTTTTTCACTTTTGGTCAGTCAAGCTTTTTTGATAGATCTTTTTTGTATTTTAAAATTTTTTTAAATTACAGAAAATTTTTGTAGCCCTACAGGTGTACTGATAGGTGCCAAAAAAATCTTTTAATTTTCCTCATACATTTCGGGGACAGGTGTTTTTTTTTCACTTTTGGTCATCAAAGCTTTTTTGGATAGATCTATTTTTGCAGTTAAATTTGAATAGAAATTTGTAGTACCACAGGTTGATGGGTCCCAAAAAAATCCCTTTTTTTATCAGTAAAAACTTTTTTCAGATACGTGTTTTTTTTACTTTGGCGGGGCCCCGTGTGTTGATAGAGCCCCTTGCAGTTAAATTTGAACCAAAAAATTTTTGTTTTGATTTGAGGGATTTGGAATAGCTGTAAATTTGCCGTCTTTTAATAAGAAAATTTCCAAAACTTTTCCCATACCTTCCAAATTTTTTTTTTTGGAACATGGAGCAAAAATTCAGGTGGTAAGCGGCAAAGACGGGGGGTGGGGACATGGAGGTAGAGGTACGAGAAAGGGGGCTCCTTCCAGTGCTGGCGCCCAACCCAAGCAGGCCAGCGGATCGTCATTTGCTAGGATCCCAAAACACCCCGGGGCCCGGGCCCTGTATTAATTTTTTTTTTTCTCAGTTAGGGCGGGGATAAACACGGCATTTTTCACCCCCCATAAAAACTGTTCATGGATTTTTGCAGGGGAAAAAAGTGTGCCGCCCCGCCCCTTTGAAGCTCTCGCTAAAAAATTTATTCTCCCCAAAAACAGGTAATCATAGTTCTCAGTGAAAACATGAATTACTATAATGTGGGCCCCGTACGTCGGGGTGTATTTTAAGCGCAATTACGCGGGGAAATACGGAAAGGGCATTAACTGTGTGAAAATTTTCACAGGTATTTTTGGGGCATATGTGCTGTAAAGTGCCCCCAAAAGTGCGCCCCAAAACACGGTTAAAAAACATTGCGGTGGGAGCTATGGTTTTCGTTTTCCCCGCACACAGAAACCCCCAAACCCTAAAAATAAGGGGACCCGCGTTCTAAAAAGGGGATGTCACTTCCCTCCTTCAGCGTTTAAAAAACCTTGTTTTGTACATCGACATGGTAATTTTATGCCCCATAAAGGGGGAGCTTTGATTTACACAATTGCGGTGATGCGCATTTTTCGGTGGGATTAAAAACGCCCAAAAACCACAAAAAAGAAACCCCCAATTTTCGCCGGGTGAACGAAACCCCGTTTTCTGGCTGCAGAAACTAGAAACTTTTTAAACCCCCGGGCAAATTTGGGGCATGTATAAAAAAATGATAATTTTGATTTTTTTTTAAAATTGGTTTTTTGTTTAAAATTTTATAAAAGGGCAGAACAGGCGGAATATGTTTTGGGACACAAATTTGGGGGAATATTTTTTAAAATGTGGGTTGATACACATTTTAAAAACCATTTTTTACGGTTTATACAAATTTTTCACACACACCAAAGAAATATCCCTTTTAAAATTTTAAAACCAAAAACAAACATTTTTTTTTGAAAGCATTTCCCACACCCCCAAAAAATATATATATATTTCACCCCACGGCCCTTTTTTAGGTAAACCATTTCTTGTAAAAGGGTTTTGGGCCCCCTTTTCCCTTTAGAACTGCCCCCAATTTTTGTTTGGCATAGATTCCCCCAAGGTGTTTTCAACGATGCTCAATTGGTACCAAGGGGCCCAAAGGGGGGCCAAGGGAAAAAATTCCCCACACCCCTGCACCACCACCACCAGCCTGAAACCCTTTATAAAAGGCAGGTTTGGGTCCATGCTTTCTTTTTGTTGGGCGCCAAATTTTTGACCCCTTCCATTCCCAATGTCGCAGGAAAACGAGACTAAACAGGGCACGGAAGTTTTTTCCCAAACTTCTACTGTCCAATTTTTGATTTAGCTTTGGGCCAAAATTGGGGGCCTCGTTTTTCCCGTTCTTACTGGAAAGGGGTGGCACCCCGGGGTTTGGGCTTTTGCTGCTGTGGGCCCCCCTGCCTCAAAGTTTTGCCGTACTGTGCGTTCGAGATGCTTTCTGCCCCCCCCTTGGTTGTAAAGGGTGGCTATTTGAGTCATGTTGCCTTTTTTATCAGCTCCGGGAAACCCGTCTGGGCCCTTTTCCTTTGACCCCTGGCATCAACAAGGATTTCCGCTACTGGAGGGCCCCTCCCCTGGATGTTTTTTCTTTTTTCGGACCCAAACTCTTTAAACCCTAAAGGGTGGTTTTGCATGGAAAAAAAAAGGAGATCAGCCGTTTCTGAAATTTCTCAGGACCAGCCCTTCTGGGGCACCAACCAAAAACCCTGCCCGTTCAAAGGCACTCAAATTTTACCTTTATTCCCCCTACTGATGATCGGTTTGAAATGCAGGGGGATTTTTCTTGGGCCATGTCTACAGGGCCCAAAATGCATGGCCGCCATGTGATTGGGGGTGATTAGAAATTTAAGTTTTTTTTAAAGGGGCATTTGGACGGTTTTACCTAATAAAGTGGCCCGGGTTTTTTTATAAAATTTTTATTTTTATTTATATTTTTTTTATTTTTTATATATTTTTTATATATATATTATTTAAAATATATATTAAAAATTTACACAACCAAAAAATTTCATACCATGCAAAAAAATAATACACACATACTTTTTACACATTTCCACAATTCTTTTTTACCACTTTCATTTCCAGTTTCACAAAAACCATATATAAAAAAACATGTATACACACAATACATTTCACATATTCCCCACATAACATTTTTTGCACACACATGGTAACACACATTTTTACATTCAGCACAGTTTTTATTCATGAAGATTATGTGGTGCTCCCTTTTTTTTGTGGTTTTTCCCCCTTTGGTCTTACAGTGAGGTTTTCACTCTTTTTTGGCCTTTTGGGCACCTGTGGATTTCTTTCTGCTGTTGCCTCCAAGGGGTGTTTTAGTTGCAGGGGGTCCCGAGTTTAGCAAAGCAGGGGCGGAGTCCTTCAATCGTGTTTTGCTGCTTTCCCGATGCCCGGGCCCCTTTGGGGTGAACGCGGCTGCAGCATATAAAGTCCGGGCAGTTGGGCTTTTGTTGGTGACAGTCGCCCCCCCCTCCCTGTTAAAAGGGCCCGGGCACCTTTACAAAAGTCGGGTTTTCCCTCCCTATCTGCACTGAAGAAGGTCGGGGCTGTGTGTCTAGAAGACGAACAAAAGCTCAGGAGAAACGTCGGGTTGCAGGCACATAGCAGCTGCCTGCAACCCGACGGGTGTGGGTTCGGGGCCAAGCGGATTGTCCCGGGGGTTGTGCCCCCCAATAAACTTGGGCCCAGGGGAGCCCCCGGTTGCAGGGCCCTCAGGGCCCGTCATCGCTGGGGTCAGGGCCCCGTGAATCTCAGTAAAAGAACAAACGTCGCCAATCTGTTCTTCGTGGTTTAATACAAACCTTTCATCCCGCAGGGCTTTTCCTCCTGTCCTCCCAGTCCCGGCCCCCAAATGTCTTCAAACAGCTTTTTCCGCATCGTCCAACATGAAGGGAGCCCCCAAAAGGGCAAATCCCTGTACCCCCATTTTGGATTTAAACCATTTTTTTGAAAAAACTTTTTTGATGCAAATGGGTTGGGGTCAGAAGGCATGTTAAAAGACAAAGGGGCCCAAAAAAAGGGTGTTTTTCTCTGCTTGACGCCCCAGTTTCGATGCCATCAGAGGAGGGGGAAGGGAAACCCGGGCAATTTGGCAAAAACCCGGGGGTCGGAAAGCCTTTCGTGCCTCTGCTTGTAGCCCGCAGCTCCCGGATGCGAATGTCGGAAGTAGAAATCACCTGGGTTGGGTGATGATGATGACGACATTGCGGACCAAAAGTTTGGGCTTTTCAGCAGAATTTTCTTTGGGGAGCGCTTCATCACTGGAAAGAGGAGGAAGACGATGGGGTAGTGTCAGTACGGGTTCTGCCTCAAAAAGCGAGAGGGCGGTCGCAGAAGTCCACTGATGTGATTCCGCCAGCCACGGTCAGAGCAAACCCCGCTCCTCGCTTATCGCCGTCAAAAAGGTCCAGGACCTCTCAAGCCTGGGCCGTCTTTGAGCAAGCCTCTGATTCACCCAGCGATGTCATATGCCGCCTTTGCCGTAAACGCATAAGTAGAGGCAAGAAACTTAGGTGGTTAACCACCACCAACATGTCAAGTCACATGCAGCGAATGCATGTGACAACACTTGGCCAAAAAAGGCCAGACCGACGCCGGGCCTCCAACCACTATCACACCCTCTGTCTCTGCCTCCTCCTCCTCCGCCACCACCAAGCGTTCCTCAGATGCCCATGTCTCCCCAGAGTCATGATCAGGAAACAGCCCCCGCACCAGCACCACCAGAGACCCACCCTACCCTTTTTTCCTTCCACCATTTACAAACTGCACGCCGACAGGGGCCCCAGTCTAGCAGCCACCCCTTCCCGGTTTTCCCGGGTTTTGGGAGCAAAAAAAAAACACTTTAACCCAAAAAAGTCAAAAGCCCTGAATGCCATTCCACCCTTGGAAAATGTTGCCTTTCCCCTGGTGGACACAGATGGGTTTGCTTCGGGCCCTTTGCCTGCCCCCAATACCAGATCCCGAGAGGCATTTCGTTGCCAAAAACCCCCTCCCCTGGCCATACACGTTCTTTAAAAATTTTTTAAAGCGCATTGTCTGCATCTGTGGCCAAAAAAGTCCATCTGACCACCGACACATGGATTAAAAGCACGGCCAGGCCCCCTATATTCTGTGACGCTCACGGGGTGAGCGGGGGGGTTGTCCGGGGGGGTGCGGTGGCTCTCGGCTCGGCCCCAGCTCTTCAAACCGCAGGGATTGGCGGGGGCATTTCCCCCAAGGTCCTTGGTGGGCATAAATTGCCCAGAGAAACCGGGGCCTGTTTTTGAAATTAATCTGTTTTGGGGAGCCCCGTCCCCCCCACACAGGTCGGGAGCTGTGGCGGCTTCCCCGCAACGAGACCGAGCCCTGGCGGGTGACAAAACCTTGTCCCGGCAAGGTGGGTGCGATAACGGGCAAAAATCTGCTGGCCCCCCCTTAAGATGGGTGGGCTGGAGACACCCATTCCCGGGGCACATGTCATAAACCCTTGTCGCCAGAAATTTCTAAAGGGCTACCCGGGTCTGGACTGCCTGTGAGGAAGGCTCGAAGTCAAATTTCGCACTTCCGGTTTTCGCACCCTTCTTCCCCCGCCTGGCTGCGTTGCAGGAGCTCGCCTCCCATAACCGTCTCATTGTTGACGTGGCAAACGCTGGAATTCCCCCCTCCACATGCCCAGCGATTAGGGCAGTGCGCAATGCATTAGAGTACGAAGTGACCATGGCTACAAGCGGGTGCGGCCCTTGGGGGTTTTGAGCCCCCGAGAGTGGAGGCAGCTGAAAGAGTCGCACCATCCTTGCCATTTTTTTGAAGAAGCCCCCCAAAATGGCAGTGTGGACGATGCCCTTGTCCAGCATGACATTTGGTGTCTTAGTTCGGGAAACGATCTTTGGACACCTAAAAAAAGGGTCCCCCCAGCGAGGGGAGGAGACGGACAAAGATGGGGGACACGGGCCTTTCTCTCCGTAACCCAAAAGGGCCCCCGACAGTTTCACAATTTTATCGGTTTTATTAGGCGTGGTTCGGGGCCCGGGCTAGTGCAAGGCGGGCTCGTCTCAGGGTGCATCATCGAGGCAAGTCAGAGCTGTTTTTGAAGCGGGCCCGGGGAAACGGAGGAGGTATCCAAACACCGACTTACCGACGTCCCTGTCTTGGAAAAGGA
Source organism: Phyllomedusa bahiana (assembly GCA_025379985.1). Lineage (NCBI taxonomy): Eukaryota > Metazoa > Chordata > Amphibia > Anura > Hylidae > Phyllomedusa > Phyllomedusa bahiana. The sequence goes on along the minus strand of JAODAL010031083.1, from coordinate 6,962 downwards.
TTGGCGCGAATTTGAGGGGAGGGGGAAGATGAGGAAGATCATTTTTCTAGGCCCCCGCCCCAGAGGCTTGGGAAATCAAGGCTCCATCCTCACATGGTGCTTGGATCCTCCATTTCCTAAAATGATCCTCGCTTTAGGCCAAAAAATGAAAAACATTTACTGGGGGGCCACCCTCCTATCCCGGACAAAAAAAAACTCAGCACTTTCCTTCCCCCCCACCCAAATAGAGAGTAAAATGCAGGAAATGGAGCCCTTTGCTGTTTGATCAACTGGGGAAATTTTTGGGTCTGCTTCACGTTCCTCAAAATGTCAGGTTGGAAAAACATCAGCGACGTGACAGAGTAGAGTGCCAAAGTAGCCGTACGGAGCAGGCAAGGTGGAGAAGCCTAAGGGTGACCCGGGCAATCTTTATTCCCACCTCCCCCAACGCATGCAATCAGGGCACACATCCAACACACGGCCCCTTAAGTTCTGGTGCACGCTATCTCGTCTCAACCCGTGTTTTTGTATGTTCCGGACCCAATGACTTCTGGGTACCCAAAAAAATGGATGAATGGCCAGCTCGCTCGCCACCCCCATAGAGGTGTTGTCCTCCCCACCCGCCAGCGAACTGAGGGCCCTTTCAGCACGCTGGGAGTCATTAAGACAAACGCACCCCTTTCCACAGATAATGTGGATCTTTGACTTTCATCAAGATAAATCGGGCTGGATTTTCTGTGATTTTGGGGGCCCCCAATTTTTCTAGGCCCCAATTATTCCCGGTGATTCACATTCCTCTTCAAACAGAAAGGTCCCCCCTTGAAAAATTTTTTTTTTAAAAGATCATTTTTACTGCAATTTTTTATTTTCTTTTTCCCAAAGTTCTTTTGCTGGTTTTGCTGTGGGAGACGTAAAAAACAGCAAGGTTTCTTGACAAAAACTGATTCCATTTTCACTTTATCTTTAGAAGTTTTCCATTGTCGGGGTTTTTTAGGTCAAGTTTTCTGTGGGTTACAGCTATAATTTTGGTCCCTTTTTGGAACGAAATGTAGCTTCTAAGTGGCATTTCTCCATCGAATTTTTAATATGGCTGGAAGTCATATTTATAATTTTTGAGGCAGTTGCTGTGGATACAGCATATCATGGGCCTTTGGAACAGAAAAATGTGGCTTCTAAAATGGCATTTCTCCATCACAATTTTTTAAAAGTGGCTGAGAATCATAAATTTTAATTTTTTTGGGGTCTGTTGCGTGAATCAGCTATAAACTGGTCCTTTTGAACAGAATGGGCTTTAAGTGGCATTTCTCCATTACAATTTTAAATGTGGGGGGAGAAGATTTTTATAATTTTTTGGGTATGCTGCTTTTGAAATGAGCAAAAACTACGGTCCTATTCTAAAAAATGTTTTTTCTAAAAAGACATTTGTTTTTCCAATTTTCCAATTGGGTCAAGGGTCATGCTTTAATTTTGGGGGGGATTTTGCTTGACATAAACTATACTACAGGTCCTATTATAAAAAATGTTGTTTCGACGACATTTGTTCTTCACAATTGTCAAAAAATGGTCATGGGGCATTTTTTTGAATATTTGGGGGCATTTTGCTGGACAGAGTAACTACAGGTCCCCATTATAAAAAAAGTTGTTTCTAACAGAATTTGTTTTTCAAATTGTCAAGATGGCTCAAGGGTGTGGTGCTGTCAAAACGAAAGGGAGGACCTTTTAAAAGACACATTTTGCAAAATACTTGTTTTGAAAATTTCCCTTTAAAATAGCTAGCAAAACCTTTGAGACAACCCATTTTCATACAGTTAAAAAAGAGAAACAAAAACATGGTGGGATTCCATCCCATTTTAAAAATTTGTTTTCTAGAATTAAACACTAAAAAACTTGATGTGCAAAATGCTGGGGGAAAAAAATTCCTTGAATTGACAAGGGGGGGCCAGGAAAACTTACCCGATGTGGTTTTTTAGAGGACTGGGGTAGGGGCACGGACAGGACAAAGTACAGGACAATTTCCTCCGCAGTTAAGAAAAAAGAGAAAAAAAAATGGCAAGAAAATGGGCACCTGGGGGGAACAGGACTTTTTTACCATATTTCCAAAATGAAGCCAATTGGTCCGCCACTATAAGGAGGGGCAAGTGCTACCCAGGTTTGACGTGTATGAGGAAGGCTGGAGGTCTTACCCCACCTTCCGCTTCCCTCTGCTTCAGCCGACTGTTTTTTTGTTGCTGGTCTAAGGGCATTTTTTTTTCGTGTTAACAGTTTACGCCGCCAGCCTGGCTCCACCGAAAACCACTGTAACTCCCGGCCCCGGCTGCTGAAAACCCGCGGGTTTAAAAGTGACAGCGCTAGCCTGGTCTCTCCCGCACCCACTGAAATCTGGCACTGGATCTCCGTGTTTAAAAGATAGCTGACGCAGACTGGCTCTCCCCGTTTTGGGGCAAAACAGGAGACTTTTAAATTTCTCTTTAAAAATAGATTTTTGAAAAAGGTGGTTTTTGTGAGGTTTTTGTAGTGCAAAAAGGGGCCCGGGCCCCGGAAAAAAAATTGCCAATTTTTGGGGTTAAAAATTTTTTGGGGGTGGAGTCCTATGGGGGCGCATCATTTTTTCTCCAGGGGAGTCTGCCCTAATAAGAAGAAGGGGTTTGGAGGGAAAAAAGAAACCCTTGAAATTTTATTGCCCGAAAACATTCTCAGAAGTAGGGGGAAATTCTTTAAATAAGAAGTGTTTTGGGGATGTTAGGAATTGTATATTTTTTTAGGGGGTGGGAGAATTAAACATCTACCGTGTAAAAAATACCCTTTAAAAACTGCAGGGGGGGGTGTATGTTGTATGTTTTCCCCACTTGAAAAAAAAAAACAAAATGGTAATAATGTAAAACTTTAAATAAAACTTCCTAAATAATTCTGTAAAAAATGCGTTACCAAAAAATCTACTAAATGAGGTATGTAAAAAATACGCTGTGGACTTTTGTGATTTTGGGTAAACGGTTTTTGGGGTCATACTGCGGCCCGGAAGGTTTAGTCTATGTCCAGTAAAAACAAAAAAGGGGGTTTTTGAAAGACCCTTTTCCCGGGGACTTTTTAAATGTGGGGGGATGCAGGTTTGGGTCATGCTGTGGCCCAGGACAGGTATGGACAATGGCCTTTTAAAAAAAATGATGGTTCAAAACTTCTGCCTTCTGGGACTTTTTAATTTGTGGGGCATGCAGGTTTAAAGGGGCTGCTGTGGGTTCAAGACAGGGATAGTAAAGGTCTGTGAGTTTTTTTTCATTTGGTTTTTAACCCCAAGTGTGTTGTTTAAAAATGTACACGTTTATTTGACTGTTTTGGGGGTTTATTCCAGCTTCTCCAGCCCTGTTTGGGGTAAGAATGAAGGTGTTGTTGCTCTCCCTAACTTTTAAAAGGCATCGGGGGGATTCTAATTTTCGAATATCGGAATCTTATTGATAATTGCCGTACGGGCTATCGACCCCCTTTACGATAGTCATTTCGCTTCACTTCCCTATGTGTTGAGCATAAATTGACGGGGCTAAACTCTTTCCACAATTGACAAGGGCGATTCCCACTTCAACTTTTTTTTGCATAGAAGTGTAAAACTGTGAAACTATAAAAATGACTGGCAAGAGGGTAAAAAGCTACTCCACGAGTAACACAAGGGCAATGCAGGCATATTTACATATGCATAAGGCACAATACATGGAGAGTGTGCAGACATATACATGTGATGGTACAGGGTACATGTGCTATCCTGTCTGCAGCAAACATAAGTCTAAATACTATCTATAAACAACAGTTATTTGCAAAGAATACAGTACCATAAAATGTGTAATCCTGAACGGCAGTTTACTCTTACCAGCGATGCTAACTGTAGGTCTGGATGGGAGAGGATGGTGGACATGTCTTCTCAACATGCGTCTAGGAGAAAATGGATGCTGATGAAGAGGACTATGATGTCAGCAAGGGGGTCATGTGGTAAAGCTAAGGCAGCCTTTATGGGACAATGTTAACTTAATATGTGCTAACTATAAGTGTGCCCAAACAACCACTAGATGGAGCTGTCGTAACTGAACAGAAATACATAAGAAAGATTGCCTAGAGGCATAACACATAGTATCTTTTTCAACATTAGTTGCCTATCACCATCTCACCTAAGTGGGGGAAATAATCTATCACTTAAAATTTAACTGGCTTACAGAGTGAGCGTCTTTAAAAAATGAGATGTAACTGGCAAATCCATCATACCTCTCCCAATGGTTGGCGATTCTTGCTTTAATGTCTATCGTTATCTCTCCTACGTAAAACAACCCACAAAAACAGGTAAGTATATAAATGAAAAAACTAGGTCTGCATATATGAAAACCATCTAGGTATAAGACTGTCAATCAGAGCTCAACTTTCATTTCATATAGTGCTCTGAAAAATGAAAGGGGAGCTCTGACTGGTTCCTATGGGCAACAAAGAAAGTCTTAGACCTAGACACTTTCATACATGTCCCCCTAAATGTACACATATATTGAGAACATTTAAAGAGAACCTGTCATATAGGCTATGCCTCTAATACTGAGGACAGCACAATATAGTGACAGACATGCTGTTTCCAGTGATGTGTCCATTATTCTGTAAGTGGTGGCAGTTTCAGAGCATTTAGGGCGAAATGTCACAATTGGGCTGTGCCATTTGTTTTTGTGTATTTTGCGCCAAAAAACTGTTGACACCCCATTCTATATATAAATGAACTGTACACCAAAACTAGGTGCATTTAGCACCAGGCATGGTATATTTGAATGCATCTGAGATTTGTGCCTAAAATATGCTGGCAATGCGCCTAAGATATGCTATGCACTAAGTAAGGTGCCTCAAATAGGCTTTGCAAGGTATGCCACACGCCAGATTTAGAACAGGTTCATACATTCAGGAGCACTATACACTCATTTAATGCGCCTTAAAGCTGGCGTGGAGGCACCTCTTTTCTGACATGTTTCACTTAATGCTCAAATCTGGCAGTTTGTAGTCTGCTCTGCCAAAAAGAGTCCACTTAATTCATGAGCAGGTATTAAACCCACCCACCCGCTGCTAGACCCGCCAACTCACAACTGCTTAGCCTATTATTTTGAATAGATAAAAAGCTGTGAATAACCAGCAGGTGGATGGGGCTAGCAGCAGATGGACAGAGAAAACACCTGCTCATGAATAAGCAGGACTCTTCTTTGGTTGAAAACTACCAGATTTGGCAGTAAGTGCTCTGAAATTGCTGGAATTTACAGAATAAGGGACACAGTTCTGGAAACAGCAGGTCTGTCACTAGCTTGTGCTGTCCTTCCTCAGCTGGAGGGGCATAACTTATGTGACAGGTTCCTTTTAAGTGACAGTAGGAGCCCTCCTCACCCCGCCCACATGCAGTGATTGACAGCTTTTCCTGTATCGGTGTGTGTACAGCGCAAACTGTTAATCACTGTATATGGGCAAGGTAAGCAGAACTTTCAGCTTCATGTTCACAGATTTTCTTTGTTTTGTACTCAGAAATTCAGCATAAAATCATAAAAACCTAGATATCACATAGCTCAGCTTCTCTCCCTCTATCATATCTTGCTCTCAGATAGTGTAGCATAAACCACCCGACAGGTTACCTTTAACCCTTTAAAGACCGCCCGCCATCTTTTGGCATCGGGCATTTCAGGTCATTCGTCTGCAGCGACATCTTTTGACATTGCTGCAGAATAGGGGTTTTGCGCTCCTAGCACCGCAGCTGTGCTAGTAACAGAGCTGTACCTCAAAGCTCTGTTCCCAGCACAGTCTCTGCATGTGCCAGGAAGCGGGGGAAACCTCCACTCCCCAGCATTTCCTCAGCTGCGGTTCGTGACTGCAGAATAAATAAAGTGCTTTCCCCTGCTCTGTTGGGTGATCGGGACTCCAGTGACCCAACAGGACCCGGGAAATGGCTACATAGTCATTCCTGTGGACCTAGAGCAGCCCCATTGCTGTCTGTGTAAGAAGCCAGCGATCAGGGCAGACTATGTGCTGCCATCATTGCTGCTTGTGCCAAACTGAAACAGATTATAATGTATTGGCAAATAGGAATATGCTAATACATTACTAAGTGTAAAAAATAATTTATAACAGTTATCCCTTCAGGGGAAAAAAAAAAAAAAAGTAAAAAAAATAAAAAAGTGTAGAAAATATAAATAAAATAAAGATTAAAATAAAAAAACATATTTAATAAAAATTATTGTGCATACATTACACACAAAAAAAACTACACATATTAGATATCCACATGACTGTAATAACCTGTAGAATTAATCTAACAAGTTACTAAGTGTGAAATGTTAATGTTGTAAAAACTAATAAAAAAAAAAATTGAAAAAAATTCTGCAAGAATTTATAAGTAAAGTATTTTAAATTTAAAATTTAATGTTGTAAAGATTAAAAAACCTAAAACCTAAGCAACATCATCAGTGGGTTATTTTTAAATACATTTTATAGGAGATATTTCAATATTATGATGATTTTAAGGGGATACATTTTATAGGAGATATTTACATATTATGACTATAATGGGATATTTTATATTTTTATATTAATTTTATATGATCATTTTTTTTATTAAATTTAAATAATTGAATTTGATATAGTTTGATAATTTTCATAAATTACTTTTTATTATTGTACTGGTCTAAGTTGTGAAATATTGGACATTTTTTTTCCCTCTCAGCAAATACAGTAATGCGCCTAGATTTGCCGAACCACATGCATATATGTGTCTAATATTACGAATGTGGTGCGCCACGCCCCTAGAACGCACCGTCATGTTTGGCGCATTAAAAAGTGTCTAACACATTCTTTAGGCGCATGAGACAATGTAGCCAGCTCACTTTGACTCATTTCATGCCAGAAAATCAGTGAATGTCTAACTGCCGGACCTAAGATTTATTATTTTATTTCTGTTGAAACATGTTAATAATAATTTTAGATATTAGAAA